>JAPMOB010049625.1:0-29831 GCA_029875015.1 Lepomis gibbosus | reverse complement strand
AAGCTGTCATTAATTGCATTGCACATTATATGGTTGTGCTCTGTAAGTGAAAAACAGGTTACAGTTACAGAATCCCTTATAGCTATGCAGTTTTATAAGCAGCCTGGATTGAACGCAGCAGGTGACTGACTTAAGACTTGACTTGGACTCTAGCTCAGTGACTTGAGACTTGACTTGGACTCTAGCTCAAAGACTTGTGGGCATCTCTGATGTTAACTAAATATAACTGTAATGTTGAATGATCAACAATAAACCTGTAACCTGTTTTTCACTTACAGAGTATAACCATGTAGCCTAATTTACATGTGTCTACCACTAATCACAGCTTATAAACTACTGTAAGTCAACACATCCCCCAGACTGTCACAGCAGTGTAATGTTAAAAATAAATAAAACTGTAACATTACATGATCAAAATAAACCTCTAACCTGTTTGCATTTTAATTATAAATGTGATGGCAGCCAGCAGGACGTAAATGATTATGTTAATTAACCACTACAAGTTTGGCAAGTAAACAAACGCTCATTCATCTTTTCAAGAACGACAGTCGGAGTTAACCTTCCGGTCGTAGCTATATCAAGAAGCAAGCTAACGTTAGATGGGTAATGCTGATCTAAACATGTTTGATAACCTCAGGTTACTAACCTATTTTGCGATTAGCGCTTCTTTGTTTGGGTCTTGTTGCATGGTTATAGGTAACGGTGGGAGGGGAATAACAGCAAGCTCATCGGACATTTCCTAAAAATAAACATTGTTCATGGGTCCCGCACCTCAAGTCTGAGTCAAATCTGCAGTCTTTTGAGGACGAGTATCAAGATGAGTCTGAAGTCACTGCGTGTGCGACTTAAGTTGGACTCTTGAGTCTGAGTCTTAAACTTGAGTCCCCATCTCTGGTAAGCACTGTTCAGAATTCAAACTTCCATGCTGAAAAATAAAGATCAAAGATCTAAAGGATAGCATTTTTCAATTTATTCATTTTATGTCATCAAGAATTTCAGACATCTTACGTTATCTGACAGTCTTATCCAGGGACTGAAATAGCAGCAACCTTTTGTGTAAATAAATGTGCAGTTAGCACGTTCCCATTGCTGACTGATATAACACAAGTCACTGAACATCTAGCTAAAGTTGTGTCAGGTAGGTCTTTCCTGGGGAAAACCCATACAGGAAATGACACCTTGCATGGTTTTTGCACAGCAGCAAATACATTCACAGTCTGAACAGAAAAAAATCAGTGAGCATGACCAACATCATACAAGTTATTTTTTGGGTGCATTTTTAAAATTCATAACAATAAAATCCTGATTACATATTCAACCACTTATAATTTAGCAACATTTGCAAAAAATCACTCATGCCATTCGAAGTTGATATTTTTCTGAACTGGCTCAACTGGACGTGAGCAAGTTTCACTGCAATGGGGCCATCACAAAGTGTATTTGTCTTCCCTCTTGGCTCTCTTTCATGTGCTTATTGCAGTTTTCCTTCATGCTCTTGATGTCCGTGTGTCTGATGAAATGGGAGCACTCATCCAAGTAGCTTTCAGGCAGAAAGATGAGAGAAGACTAATCTCAGTGTCTCTTTTATGCGAACTTGCAGCAGCTTTCGTCATTCACTGGCTGACTGGTCAGCAGTTAAAGAATGACACATTAATCTTCAGTTTGATACGAGCTGATTATATTATTCCTGTTGCGGTTTTGGTTAACATGAGATGATTGCCTTTTAAAAGGATACAAAGCGTCAAACTGAAACAAACCTCACCACATCATCAGCGGCAGACAAGTATCTCATAGAAAGAAAAGGCAATGGAAATTTAATTTCCTTGCAATTAGAACCTCTCCCTCATAATGAAATCTGAAAGGGGATTCTTCGGGCGTTGTTCATTATTTTCTTTGAAATCGCAGGCTTTCGACACAGGAAATTCAATTCATCAGGCGCTGGGTAGACTTCATTTTAAATCAACGGGAAGTGAGAACATCCCTGCCAAAGGCTTTTTAATTCATTGGGAGCTTGTGGCTGACACACTTGAAGAAAAAAAAAAACAAATGGAAAAATTCCAAATGTTAACCGGTTATACAGAGCCAATGGGCTAAACTGAAGTCATGTTGTTCAATGACAGAGAATCATAGAAGAATATCATAAAACATATTTGCAGGGATTGATGCCAGTGTTGTTTGATAACCACCATGAAGCTACAGATAAAGCCTTGACACCACTTGTCATTTTATGAACTAAATAAATACTAATCTAAAGACTTGTAAGTCAGAATAATGAACAGTACAGAAGTCTTTCAGTGTGGTTTGTTTTACAATCCATATGTTATATAACACAGTTGATTTGACACATCTCTTCCTGGCACAAACAGGATTTACTTTCTGGTCACAGTGGGTGTTATTTTCCATAGCCATACAAAAGTCTAATAAATGTGGAAGTTTTTGTTTGACTGAAAACATTTTTGCACCACCTGAACTTTGTCAAAACAAACACTAAATATTATTTGCGAGGCCCTTTTGACAAAATCTGTCTGCCAGCACTTTATGTGGCAGCTTAAGAAAAGAGAAGTGAGTCTAGCCAGAGTTAGCAAATAAATCAGCTGACCGGAGGAGAGAAGACAGATAAACTGCAAATCAAAGATCAGGTTCACTCGACTTGAAACAAAGAAAACAGTTATTGGGTTTCACCAACAGGTGCATTTGACTCAGATTTCAAAAGCGTTTCCGTTTTATTTTGAACAACACCTGCTCTTACTCTTACTGCAAACTTTTTTCTTTTTTTTTCCAGATTGAGTGATCCTGTTTCCAGCAGCAACCCAGGGCAACACTAAAAGCCACCCAACCCAAGAACAACCGGGAAACATTAACCGGCCGCTCCGCTACCCACTAATGGATCGGACCCATTTCATCAGCAATCTGACATTTAATGAATATATATTTTATCTTCCCGTGCCAGTTATCGGAATGTCCTCCCCGTTCCGAGAAATGATCGCCTTGGGACTCTTTTGAACGGACCTTTTTTCCTTCGACTGGCACCTGTACAGCAATCACACTCACTGCAACCGGCACCACAATCCTCCCTTGTTTTTTCCTCTTCCCTCTCTGTCTTCAATATGGTACGTGGATTAATAATTCATGGCCAGTTATTAGGGCCAGTTCAATAGGAGATCTGCTGATGGAGGGTCGGTGCTCGGCGAGCGTGCCCGGAGGGATGCTGCGTGTTGTTGTGTCAGCCCCCATCTGCCAGAATGCAATAAGGCAAACAATGGAGGCCTTGATTTCCACCAGCAGGCCCATAATCTTTAAATGGCTATTAGCTGAAGAGTGCAACCAGTCAATAACCGACAAAATCCTTTTAAAAGCTTCTCTCTCTCTCTCTTTCCTTCTCTTTCTCCATTTCTCTTAATCTCTCTCTTTCTTTCTGCCTCTCAGTCTCTTTCTTCTCTCTTGTTTCTGGTCAAATTGGGACACAGTTGCACGAGAGTTGCTCTCTTATCATGAGAGTTTTTTCACCAGCCACTGGTGGAAGGACTTGCCGTGATCAATAACACTGACAAAAATGGGGACAACTGAGGTCAACATCCATTTTCTAATAATCCTCTCAGGAAACACTACAGATCATCATCATGTGTGTGACCTCACATGGGTAGCATTTATTGCCTTAAGCTGGTATCTTTGACCTCTAGGTGCTCTTAGAAAATTTGAATCCTGATATTTCTAATTAATAATTTTACCTTTCCGTTGTTTTCTCATATTCTTCCTCAATGCAAGGGCAGAAATGCAGAGGGAAAGAGGAAATGCTCCCCTGTCTAACACTATTTCACTTGTCAAAAGGCACGTTCCTCTTGAACCAAGTGACAGCCTTGAAATAAGGCAGTTGGCTCCTAGTGACATTGTATGGATGATATACTTATGCCTTTGCCATCAATCACGAGATGCAGCTTGAAAGAGATTGAATTACTGTTTACAAGGATGAGATTAAATTGTTTTTAATATACAATGTTATGAAAGCAATAACCTTTTTGATAGGCGCAATCATATCCTAATAAAACTGATATTCATTAGTGTCAGGGAATATTCCCTGCTTCTCCTCGAATTAATACGCTACCTGAAACACAGCGGCTGATACAAAAACAAATCCTGTTGTCCTTCATGGCTGACAAGATAAACAACACATGCTCTGGTTGAATAAAAGATCATTTACTGTGCACTCTTCAACAGAGAGAGGAGCTTTGTGTATTGGTATTTGGAACAACAGAAAGAGTTCCACATTCACAGTGCTTCATGAAACCACCTTCACCCTTTTCTCTCTTACATATTCAGTTGCTCATAGCTGGAGGAAAGTGCTTACAAAAAGTCTTAAAGCATTGGTCTCAAGCTAAAAAAAACCATTTCCATTTGATATTACAATTAAAACGTTTTCCAGTATGATCACCATCCCTGGTTTCATAAACCTGTTTCTCACAAGCATTATGAAATTTCATTGTGAGACTTCTAGAATATAGTAAAGAGAGATTAGAGGTGGGTGGGCAGTTGCAGAGTTTGTGTAGGAGGGAAAACGTTCCATGTTGGTGCAATTCATACAGGTCTCCAATAGGCGTCAACAAAGGTCATACTGCAGGTTACTTAAATTCTATGTGACATCCAAAATCTTAAATACACTTATAACTTGTAGACTTGATAGGTGGTTGGGAGGGTTAGAGTTAGTTTGTAGTCAGCTTCACTGGAGATTACATTTATGTCAGAGTCAGTGTATTTCAACAACAATTTTGTTTATTGTTGAAAATCAAAACCTTCTTGCAAACTTATTCAGTCACTCCTGCAGCAAAATCCACCCCTTCGCTCACTCTCTACTTTATATGTTCTAAACACTTATTTATCTAAAATATATCTAAATATACTACATACTAAAACTCAGTATGTACCACTCACTCATACTAAATAAAAGTATTGCTAAATAAACAGTGTGAATGATCATTCTTACAGAAAGCATTTATCAATAGTATGTTGTCCAAAACTGTCCAATGCTGCAAAAAAATGAACTGTTTCAGAAAACAATATAAACACAAAATGCTAACTGACAGTCTCACAAATCACATGACAATATTATGTATCATAACTGCTTCAGAAACTTTCAGAATGTTTAATAGTTGCATTATGAATTACCATGTTTCCCATAATCACAGTGGCAAACATTCTTTCCGATGTTCCAATACTACGCTATCGCGGACTCTGTCCTTGGTTCTCAGTCTGCCAAAAAAGAGCCACGGAAGGAGTGAGTGAGTCAGAGAGTCAAAAACATCACCTCAAACAGATTGGCACGTAGGTTACCACATTGTCACGCATCAGCATTGGTGTTTTGACAAGCCAGCGTGACCTCTGTGTTGCACAATCAGATGATCGCAACTGGCCAGGTCAAAGGTCAATGCTAATGGATGGTGTAGCAAGGGAAGCAGCTTTATGTCAGGGTGAGAGTGTGTGTATATATGTGTGTGTTTGTGCAGCGGTTTTAAGGCCACACTCTCATAAAAACTGTGGGAGTTTCCTGTTATGTGGCAGTTATTTAGATATGCAGCATCATTTAAGAAATTACGTACTTTTACTTTTAAAAGTGACATTTAATGTGAAAGTAGTCTGATATGACTTTTAGAATCCTAACTCATGTACATAAAATAATGGACTACATCTGTTTAGAGCCTAAATTACATTTTTGACATGTGTCATTATTTGGATTTGATGTTTCTATTTTACTACAGAAACAAATTCCATAATGGCTTTCCTACACAGGAATAAACATTAAAAGAAGAAAAATATTAATATGAAAGGTTTTTGTGTTCTTCAATACTCTTGTATTCTGCCCTTTTAACTAACTGTTTTAGTAACATTCTGTTTATGAATTACATATGAAATATATTATTTAATGTGAATTTATCACATGTGAATTTGCTTTCACACGTGATAAATTCAGATGCCCTTTGTCTGTAAAACTTGATATCAGTGAAATAAATGCGTTGCAAAATTCATACATTATCTTTAAAGGAAAGAAAACTGCTGACACTTAATTTATCTTGGTGCCCTGTGTATAGGGAGACTATCAAAATAAAAGTTCCCATTCTTTAGTTTTGGTCCAAGGCCAACGCGCCCACACAGGAAACGCAACATAGTGATGGCTCGTTCTACATAGGAAACGCCTCAATATGTGCCCCAACCTCCTCAATCTTTTTATCTCGTCCTTGTGTCTCCCTAACTTGTTCTCTCGCTCTCTCCTCCCCTCTCCCATTAGTCTTTCTTTTCTCTCCCGCTTTCTGTCTTCAGATTTTCCTCTGCTGCCTCTCCTTCTCAACCTCTGTTTGGTCTCTGTCTCTCTTTTTTGTATTCTCCCTCCATCTTGCCCCCCCTCCCCTCTCCTCCTCTGCATCCCTCAGTATCCACTCGACAGGGAGTCATTCATCTTCATTGGGGAGACACATGTGCTGTTTTGACAGTAAGGGCTCTGACGGAGTGAGAGGAAGGAAAGCAGCAACCCCATGACAGCAAAGACACATTATCGGTGGGAAAACACATCCGACCATCAATTACTGAAGCCCATCCAACTCCACCAACACTTTGGGTATTAGCTGTTGTCATTGCCGTCTGGTTCAAAGATCCGGCAATACTGGAAGGGTGTTAAATCGATCTACTGAGTTAATTCTCTATTAGTCAACACTGTAGGTTTGATATGATTTGACATGAAAAGTGTAGTTCCTAAATGGTTTGTAATTTTAAATTTTTTAGGTCGTGGCTTCTTTGCTGCTCCCAAGACTTTGGTGCTGCCCCAAAAATTGTATTCACACTTCAATGTTTTTTGTTTTGATGAATACTCTCTCCTCCACTCCTTAAACTGAAGCTATTGTTGCTAATGTAACTACGCTATTTTCCTTCAGATTATTCCAAATAATCTAATGTTTCCTATCCGAGTTTTTGTAACAACAAAAGAAAGCATAGAGTTTGAATCACTATTGTTTTATGTCAGTCAACAGTTGAGATGAAAATCTCAAAAAAATCCATTTCAAAATGTGAATTATCACTTCATCTGACCATTCATCATGTTAATGTATTTTTTTTATACAAATGACGGTTTGATTGAGAAGAGACAATCATTCTGACGTAGGAGACATCAGCGATGTAACCGATATGGAGCTGGATTCGTTTGTAATTGCTGTCAGAGGTGATCTTAGTCATGTCCTGCCATTTGGAACGGTATTACTTTGACCTGAAGATGACAGTTCAATTAAATGCAGTGTCTTCAGGCTGAGAAGATGTGACAGGAACGTCCATGACAGTTGCCATAAGGGCATTAATGACACTGCTGCCAGTCAAACTGTCACTAGTCTCTCCTCTGTTGCTTTTTGTTGTCATGCAATTAAATAAAATAAAATAAAAATCAATAAATCATAACACCTAAAGTCACTGTTTTGTTATAGGAAACAAAGAAACTCTAGCTTATAGTTATATATAAGAATTAGACAGTAATGCATTTTCTACTGTTTTTGCTCTGTCACATTGCCTTTGACATAAAAAAATAATATGGCAGATGACCTTCGTGATTTAAGGGCTTATACAAATGGATTTGTAAGTTTGAGCCCATTTATAACAATTCTGTTTTAAAAACTTTTACGTCGTGCTGCTGTATTTTAGAAATATGCAATGACTTTGCGATTGTTCCAAGCATCCACTAGTTTCCATTCATTTCTCTTTGGTATGAAAATCTTTTAAGAGACTATTGAAGCTTGTTTGGCTTGTGTAATCAATCACAGTGAGCATCAAGTCAGCCTCAATTTCTTGTCAAAGTTATGTTATCAGTATGATGTAATGCAGTGCAGATGTTTCAAATCAAATCATTCTGCTCTTAAATGTCATTACCACACAATGATAATGCAACATTGACAAGATTAATGCAAACTTGATGTTCACTATGATTGATTATACAACTCAAGCAACTTTGAAAAGTCAACTGATATGTTTTTGATATACTGTATGAAGAGAAATGAATGCAAGGCAATAGCTACTGAAAAACTGTGAGAAAGATGCAAAACTGAAAAACAGTATAACATAGATTATAATGGAAAACTTGCCTTAATGTTGTTTGATGGTGTTCTCATCCTGTAACATGTCTTAATATTACAGGATGAGATGATGTCGTTCAAGTAATCCCATTTTCTTATTCTTTATATGCATTTTGATTTGTGCAAGAAACCATGATGCGAATTGAAAATGCCAGAAGTAAAAATAAAAAGCTAAAATACAGATACATTTTCAACATGCAGAGGCATAATAAATTAATTCTTTAAATCCATTATTGCAACATCCTATGGTTGAGCTAAGGCAGGGATGAAAACAACAAAGTGTACATGTAGATCTGAAGAGTCAAATTAATTTAATAATACATCTTAGGTGGGAAGCAGTAATGAAATGCCATAATGTATCAGAGCTACTGGTACTCCATTAACAACAAATGGGAAGGAGGTGAAGAAGCATCATCTGTAGGAATGTTTCAGTTTTATTATTACTCCAATATTATGCAAAGAAGTAAAGCCTGCTATGAAAACTAAATTATGATAGAAAATAAAATAAATAAAAAAATACAATGGAAATCGCTTTAATGAAGAAAGTTGGGTCCTTGGTTGACAAAATATTAAAACATTGACATATAAAGTGATGGACTTGAGTGAGGAATTAGAAATCAAAGCTCTACAACCTCTAGATCACATGGATGCCTCTTCACTCGTCATTTTCGCTGGTTATCAGGTTGTAAATGCCGATGCACTTGTGTGTTCTGATAATGAATCTACTTGGTCTTCATCTCCATGTAGCCTCACATCATCACTATGTCTTTCACAAAATGCTTTCTTGCCATCTTGACATGTGGATCACAGTAATAAGTCTTTGATTTACTACTAAAATTATCCTCAGTGATTTTATTTGTGCCTAATGTTTTTGAAGTTGTCACATAAATCACGTCGAATCAGGAGGAGGAAGAGCTGATTCTCTCCTTCCTCCCCTGTGCATTAGCTCATCCTCCTCTCGCAGACTCTCCCTGCCCAGGCGCTCACTTCCCGTCTGTAGGCGCTCCTCTTGACGACTCTCTGAGGCACATTTGATGTCAGCGTGAACAGCTTGTTTTCCTTTTCTACCTCTGATTCCCTCTCTTGCTCCCTCTCTCTCTTATTTCTTCTTTAGTCTGAAATGCTGTCGCATTATTGGACACAGGTTTGAGAGACTGTGGTACCAGATTGATGGCCACTGGAGAGCATGTCCGTGACATGCAGGCCTGAGAATAAGCATAGAAAGAGCTTCTTTCTGCCCCCATCCATCATCCATGAGCCCTAATCATCCAGTGATGGAGAATGTACAGGATGGAAGAGGAGAGAGTTCTGGATGACAGACATGTGTGCATTGCACAACAAAGGCACTTCTGTTGTCCACTGTGAGGCACTTTCTACTCAAGCCTTATTTTAACAGGGGAGGTTTGTGGAGCAAAGATGATGTGTCTTTGCCTCACTGTTCATGCAGTTAAGCCCTCATCTCACAGGACTAATATCATCTCAAGATGCAAAGTGATTTGAAGTAATTGCGGAGATCATGTGTGTTTTTCTCTTGTCTGTCTTCAGGTAGTCACTTCTGTTCAAAGAATTTGCTGCACAATCATCCCCAAAAAAGGATGTGATGTCACGTTCCAATGTTCCAGTTTACAGGGCAAGGTTAAAGCTGACCTTCGGCTCTGCCTGAGCTGGACAGGAGATAGCGCCGAAACAGGAGACACATCCTTGTTCTTGTCCATCAAACAGGCTTCCACTGAGTAAATGGAAGACAGGAGTGAATAAGTGCAGGACGGAAGCAGCAGCATAAGGTAGTTATGCTGGGCCCCGGTGAAAATATTTTCCTTGGGCCCTGACAAACCATTCTTTGACAGAGGCTGCCTGAACTCCAAGTCATCATTTAGCCTATCAACACAGCTGCAAACCGGCCAGAAACATTACACAGACAGGTCACAGTATGCATTTTCCAACTTCCATCCCTGTTCCTACTCTAAACAGAAATAAACCTGTAACTCACCCATCAGAAGTTCACTCTACCATCCGTTTCCTAACGAAGTCAAGCCTTTGCAAGAAAGATGAAGTGAGGATATCCTAGCACATTATCATTATGAGCAGACAGCCTATGCACAGCAATCTTAGCCCTGGTGAACCTGCGTGCAGCACTCTGTCCGCCCTGAAAAATCCACCAAACTCTGGCAATTCCCAGATGTAGGCCTACTGATGGCTAACAAAACGGCTAAGACGGCACCAACCCTACACATTTCAGACCACTGAACACACAAATGAACATTGATATTAACCCTCCTACCCATTGAGAAGACACCAAACAAGCATTGAAGCATCACTAGAATTAGTCATTTTAATTGTAATTCATGCTGTCTTTTAGTTTTTCAAACAAGCTAACAAGCTTCTAATAAAATACTGATCATAGTGTTTCTGTTTTCAAAGTAACTGTGCAAGAATGTGGCATTGTGGAAAGTTTACTTTCAAATGTTCATCGCCATCTGTTCAAGATTAATGAAGTAAGGTCTGGCAAGCCAGGATCTAAGACAGCCTTTACAGTTTTTATACATGCAAATGTAACACATACACTTGTGCCAGTTACATCAATGTGAATATGCCTAAAAGTTGAATAAAACACACAGCCTGGGGCAGGCTACTAAATGTTTATTATAGATTACATTCATTAAAGGGGCTATATGTAGTTTTCAGCGGCCACTAGTGGTTAACTAATCCATGCTGGTTACATAATAAAGTTACACTGACCACATTTAGCCAACATGATACAGGCCTAACACTAACCCTAGCCCTACATATTTAAACCAGCTTATCTTAGTTCTTTCAGTGCTTGCAATTGACTGGGATGCAACAGCCTGTGTCACAGTGATTTGTCTTGTCTGACATCCTTCATGCGTTTCTGCTACTCTCCGGGTATATTTTGTGGTGGAAAAGTGTTTCCTTTTATTTTTGACAACAATACTGTAGGTTTTGCATTATAGTTTGCCCCTGCTTTAAAAAAAAATCGGGATCCTGTTTTTCAATGTCCTTTGATGTTATATTTGCAGGCAAACGTGAGAGGTTTATATCACGCATGTCTGTTGCGTCGTGTAAACAAGGTAGCGAGTTTGCAGACGTATGACAATGTTTTGCAGGAAACAGTGATGATAGGTGAAATTCATTAAACAAACACATAACACCCCTTTAAATACAAGAAATACTATTGGTACATTTTACATCTCTATTCTTTATGCTGTAATTTGTTGAAATGACACATACCCCCCAGATAACACCAAGGTATCCATATATTTACAAACTTAATTTTCATTGTGTGATCCATTTTATCATCACACAGTATGTCAGTTATCTGTTAAGCAGGCTCACCAGGACTATCTTGTAGTTAAAATTATTTTGATCTCATAACTTGTCCTCCGACTGTGTGAAATTGTCAGACACAAAGCTGTGATAATCTCACCTAGAGGTTACAATTAAATGAGTGAGCGAGTCATTGGAATGATGTCAGTAATTGATTGGCCTTTATCATCGCAAAACACTGAGAAT
This sequence comes from Lepomis gibbosus, assembly GCA_029875015.1. Classification (NCBI taxonomy): domain Eukaryota; kingdom Metazoa; phylum Chordata; class Actinopteri; order Centrarchiformes; family Centrarchidae; genus Lepomis; species Lepomis gibbosus. The sequence goes on along the minus strand of JAPMOB010049625.1, from coordinate 18,201 downwards.
CAACTGAGCTTTTGTGAGCCACTCAGCACCTTATCACTGTCAAAATAACCATTGAACATGTCAGGGAAGACGGTTTCCAAAGAGAGAATAGAGAACCACATGTTCCACACAAAAGAGTGAGGTTTAATTGCTTCTTCAAATTTCAATAACGGGTTTTAATTTCATAAAAGCAATTATGCTGTCAAAGCTGGTGTCACATTTTTCAAGTATTGGATTTGCAATGAGGAAAAAAGACAGACACATACACACACAAACACTTCAAATGGAAGAATGCCTTATCAGCAATTAGGCGACAGAAACCTTTTCCTGCAGAACATCAATCAAATCCAAGTCTCTTCCCACGTCTCACCTTTATTTTGTCATTTGTCACCAAAATGATTAATAGTTACTTACTGTATTATTGCACGACATGCTGCCGCAGCTCCTGCAATTACACAATACTTAGCTTCTCAACTGTCAGCAATCCATGCAGGGAAGAGGATACTGCAGGTTCACATGGCAGAGGAGCAGAAGCAGAGGTTAATAGACTCGCAGAGAGGATATGTCACTTTCAACACATCTGTTTTTATGACAGAGTGTCCATTTGAGCTACTTTCCCTTGCAGCGTAGAGTGTGTCATTAACCACAAATATTACACCAAAATACTAAATGCACACCCATAGAAATGCAGATTACTGGCGGTGATACATGACATATTATAAGAGCAAAATATAATTGTTATTGATGAATATTCTCAAAACAAATGTCAGCTGTCAGAGGAAAAATGGCAAACCCTTTGGAACATTTATCAAAACGACTGACAGGCTTTTTAAATATTTAAATATACTGACTACAGTTGCAGATTTATGATATGCAATCTATTGACCTACTGATAATTTAACTTAATTTGAAGCCTATGGATTTCAGCTTTATACAAACTGAAACACAAGTACAAAAATTAGAAGTTGCCTCTATGAATAAATACAGCCTTGGAGCAGAGTAGGAGTGCTGCAATGTGAATAAGAAAAAAAAAAACACATGACCTCATTCAGTCCAGCCATTATCATTGAAGTAATGCATAAGCTGTTATTCCAGGTAGGACTGAGCCTCGTTTGTCAATGTCAGATGAAAGGTTTTGCAAGACAAAGACCCATTAAGAGCTCAGACTAAGTGTTTCTTCTTTCGGAATATTATATGATAGCCATTTGTTTTCACTGTGTCATTTAGTAAAGATATGATTGACTCTCATCTCAGGAGGCAAAAGGTTTATTTCCGAAGCTGGCCTGATCTGCCATCGTCAGTTGTTAACGTAATGACCCATGAAGGCATGCCAATCTCTACATCAATACCCCAAACACACAATATATTGGTATTATTAAAAGGGCTTTCATTCTGCAAAAGTACACATTCGTACACATAGTAACATAACTGTCCACAGAACATTGTTAGATCTTTTTGGGTGTTAGAAATGACAAAAAACATCCCTTTACATTTAGGCAGTAATATTTAAAATCTTAAAAGAATGAAGACTTTTAGAATTATTTGAAATCCCATCACATAAGTCACTTTCTGAGGAAATCCTCTTTATAAATGTAATTAGGCGCGTTGTCACATCCTCCTTATATGATTTGTTAACCTGAAGTATTTTGTTTTACATACTTTATTTATCATATTAGCAATTGATTGGAGGACTTAAAGTTATAATCCTTAAACCTCCTTCTTTCTGCGACATGGTTACTGGTGGCAAGTGTGATTTAATACCACAGGAAACACTCCATAAGCATTTTGTTTGTCAGAAATACAACAGAGGAACTATTGGTGGATCTGTTTGCAATAGAAACAACCTGTTATTTTAACAAAGAAGTTGAATAATTGTCTGTTTACCATCGTGTTATAAGCAACTTGTATATTTTTCCATGCCAAAAATTGTGCACAAAACAACAGGACCCCATAAAAATATTTGGTTACTTTGCACAACAATTGGAGTTGTGTAGACATTCCCCTTCAATCCTTCATCTAACAGCTCACTATGGCTACAATGTCTGGCTGATCCAAACTTATCCACTGTCAGAAAATATTTAAAATAATCAACTATTTTTTGATGTATGACAAATAAATTGCCTTTCCTGTGACTGTGTCACAATAAAAGTCACCCCCTGTTTTACTGGATCGTTTTAAGCAGCAGCAGTTGGAAATGTTTGGTTAAAAATTAATATAGCCCTGATACAACTGTAGGCAAGTGAACAGTAAACATACCAAGTACAGTATAAACAGTAACACTGGATTACTTGCATGCAACTGTGAATGACTTGTGTGAAAGAGAGGCAATTTGAATCATGTGCTGGAATGGTAGAGGTAATGGAAGAGTATGGAATGGAATAAGAATAATAGAGTAATGGAATAAGAATGCTTATTGCTGAAGAAATACTTAGTATGAAGTAAAATGAAGAAATACTTTCATAAACAGGATTTCATTTTATGAAAATCTTAAGGAATATAACTTCAAATTATGCAACACCTATTGCCATATCTACTTTCAAATGATTAACACACTTTGCAGCAGTGCTTAAATTACTCTATGTGAAATGGCAGGATATGTAGATTTATAGATCTGTATGTTTGATCTAGTCTAAGATAGATTGCTCCTGTCATTCTTTGTCTTTGTAATAACCTGTGTTTATTTTTACACCTGTCAGTAGTCCGTCAACAGAGGCAAAAAATAACAACAGCTTGAGCCAACAGAGTAGAACATGTCCTACCTGGGAAAACACATTGCAATTCATGTGATAGGCTGACATATTTGTATTGGCCTCCAGGACTGAGAGAGAACAACATGGAAATTCCCTCCTTAAAATTTCATGTTCCTCCTTCTTTCCGCCCTCTCTGCTGGCGTCGCCCATTAAAGCGCTCATGCTGTTCACTTTATCATTCTTATGACCCCCATCTTAGGCATTGGTACTGAGGCTCTCCTCCCCCTCTGTCTCTAATTCATCATCCTTTATAGAGACTAATAGGCTAGAGGTGACACCAGGGAGAGCCGACGATGACTCCTGGCTGCTCAGATCCACTCAGAGTGAAGGGTTTTCATTTGCCTCCAAGACACGGTGGTATTCATTTGTTACAATGGCACCCAATTTTCTCCTGGCTAGGAGCACAAAACTCTGTGAATCTTTACGAGACCTCTTAAACGGAGATATACAGCCCATGTTTAGGAGTGCTATATAATGCTGTTTCCCTCCTGGTCATCTTTTACTCTAATATTGTTTTTTCATATTAAATGGCAAGTATTTTATTTTTAACTGTAGTATTGAGTGGGATATGTGCAAAGATGAATTTAAAGCTTACCTTAAGCAGTAAGAGGCACACTGGCTTTGAGGCAGTCAGTCTGGTAAACTGGGGAGAGTGCACACCAGCTAATAGACAATATTGGTAATATTTCTTTAACACCTTAAATGACCTGATTGATGTTCAGTAGCATGGAGTTCTAAAGGTGTCTTCATTGTAAACATGAAATTTGAATTTGTTTAAGGCAGATCCTACTACTGCATTCCGCTTCACATGAATGCACTCATCCATGAGGAAGAGTTCCTGGTAAGGTTTGAGATCAGTTGGGTCACACTGGGAAAGTTCACACACAAGATTGATGTCCATGTTAACAGCTACAGCTTATGTGTACAGTCAGTAGCCTACATGTGCTGTTTGAACAAACATGGACTGCAAAAACACTCCAGCTGTCATATTCATGCAAATAAAGATGAGGCAACTGGGTGCTTCGCATTCAATCTTAAACTTTATACCAGGAAAAAGGAAGCTAAAAATGAGCACCAGTTTTCTGCAGAAGTAAACAATTCATATTTACTGAGGTGACACCTCACGCTAATGTTCTTTAGTAGTGGTTTGAAGTACAAACCAAGACAGACATCATGTATACTCGGAGATTATGCAAATCAGAGTAGTCATTTGCTTAACTTATGTAAGTTAAGCCAACGCCTGCACTCACTGTAAGTGTGCTCAGTGAAGTGAGGTTTGCTCTTTTGAGCAAACCTAACGTAAAACAATTTCTAAAATAAATAAATAAATTAGCACACAATTCTTTAAACACCAGTATTAATCTATTTACCACTCACAACTCTTTTGTTGCAGCTGTGGTTGTTTTTAATGTGTTAATTAGTTTTTTTATGGCAGTGATGCTGTAATTTTAAAAAGGTTTAGCATGTTACCCTGTACACATGGAGCCAAAGATTGTGTGGTTGAACTGAACTGCAGCTGCAGCAACTGCAGCAACTGCTTAAATCAGTTCACTTTTGACGGAGGCTGAGGCTCATGGGTATTGTAGTAGAGCAGTCTACCAGGCCAAAATGAAGGCTAAAACATGATTTATTAAAAACAAAGCTGAAATAATTCAAACTGGCATAAACATGGATGATTATGACATCATCTGGGAGAAAGCTGAAAATGGGAAAGCAAAATGGGAAAAAAACACTTGTCCCCTCCTACTTTGTGTTACATACCAAATTTGTCACTCATGTTCTGCAGTTGTATTCAAATTCAACTGTAATGGTGATGCAGCTGGAGGGGGACTGAGTTGGATTCTTCTGTACAAGGCATGATGTGGGGTTCACTGAAAAACAGCTAAAAGGAAAAAGCATATTATTATTACTGAAATTCATATAAATTCGTTCATCATCTCTGAGTTGTAGAGCAGACATAAAATATTGCAGGCTACTTAACAAAACAAAACAAATGAGGCATATGGAGTATTGTATTTCCAAAAGTGTTGTTTGATCCACAGGTAGACTATTAGCTGGATGAGCTGAGTTATGGACCTCATCATCTAAATAAATGAGAAATTATTAGGTGAATTAACAAGGCAATGATAACATCATTTAGCCATCCCAATTTTAGACAACGTGGGAAGAAGATGCTAAATTACTTCACTCAGAAACCGCTCATCAGTTAATAGTATTTCCAATAAAGGGTAATAAGGTTTGATTAACCAGGACGTGCTTCCTTTGGGGAGAAAAATATTAGGTTGAGAAATGTGTTTATTTTTAAACTGAATAAAGCAGGATATTTATCCAAGCTGGAAGGCCTGCAAAAAAAATAACCAGCTACCATTTCCCCTCACATGAATACTGAGTCACTGCTTATAAATACAAGGATTAATACAGTGAAAATATCTACCCCCTGAAGTGTAACTTGATGCTTTTAAATGCCAGCCATTTGGATTATAAATGTGCCATAAGGCAGAAATAAAAATAACCTCTGCAACTGTATCTACTGTGTTTCAAATGATGTTATACATTCACCTGCAGTCTTTGGAGCCTGGCATTACTGTATTACCTGCTGCGTACACGTCTCTCTGCTTTCCATAAAGTTAACTGTAATTATACTTCTGAACAGGTTATTATTTGTTTAATGTCAACAGTTTGCTAGATTTTCAGCTTGACAATTTGATAATCCAACAATCCTTGAAACTGCTGCTGCTTGTTTTATCACTCCCACTCCTGGTAACTAAGTAGCACAAATATAGTTTTAGATAATAGAGATGTACTAATGTGTGTAATAATGAATGAATTAACTACTTAAATGTTATCTCCTGAATCCTCTTATTGCCAGATAGAACTTTGATACTGAATGATTGTCAAAATAACACATTATGTTCAAAGGCAATGTTTAAAATCTTGTAAAAATTATTTATTTATATAATATATTTTCATGGGAACTGGTTAAGATTAGTAATGGCAAATGGAGGCATGGTCAAGCAACTAATTTATACATTTAACGTTAAGATTGTGTGTATAAAAATCAATCCATAATGTTGCAATGTAGGACACAACCTCTCCCTGGCCCACCACTCCCTGCATTAACAGTGAAGGTTGGCATTAGACAGACATTGTGTGCGGCAGAATCATCCATTATGAATGGAAACCAGCTGCAAAATCACATCTGCCATTAATTGAACATTTTTATATAATGCATTACTTGTTAAGAGCAGGTTTTGATGCAGGTTGTAACAAATGTCTTCTACTTGTGCCCTTTTTCACTATAGGTCTGTCTCAGTGTATGTGAAATCTCTGAGCTCACACAGACTGAGTCAGTGAGTCAGACATGAAAACATGTAGACAAACTGTGGCCCCTGTGAAAGGGGTCAGATCTCAAATCTCATGCAGATGATCTCTAAGCAAAACTTTCCATCTGCTCTGCCATGCTGCCCTGCTGTCCCAAGAGTGTGCTTAAACAGACTGTCCAGAAATTAGGAGTGCAACCAGAACTCTCTTGATTGAAAGGAAGAAAGTTGTCTCATTGTTTGAAAGCAGTTTCTCAACGGATATCATGATACAAACATCATGATGAATAAAAATGGGCTTCTGCACAACTGAACATGCTTTTTTTTTACTACTTCACCAATCAACCAGGTGCTCATTGGAAATGAATGTGCACAATCTGACTAACTCAAAGATTCTACCCTTTATTTAGTTAACATTATCATTGGCCCTTCAAATACACCTTAATACACCTATATTGAATTAACTAACTAACTAACAAATTAACTAACTATCTAACTAACTAACTAACTCACTCAATGAGTCAGTCAGTGTTGCTACGGTATTTATCACATGTGGTGTGTGAGATGTGATACAGATGATAGCTATTGGATTTTACCTCTTTATAGTTTATCTGAAGAAGAAACAGCCCATATGCTAAGAATTACATCCATATCAGATGATTCCACACTTCCTGATTTGTGCCCAGTGCCACCATTCAGTGCTAGATCAGGAAGTAGTGTCAGACTTTTATTCAGGAGACCGGAGTTTGCATTCTCATCATGGATGTGCCATGAATGTTTCCCTTTTCATCAGTCATTATTTTGGCATTTACCTAGGTTTAACCACTTGTTTTAGTTGACAAACCTCAGTCAGTTAATTTGCCTGAGCCATGATGTTTACCTAAAAAGAATGGGAAGGCTGCACGCTAAAAACTCAGATGCAATCATTTATTTCAACTGGGGAACAACATTTTGGATTGCTTTCTTCTTTCCTTAACTTTAATCAATCTGCACAGGTAATCTAAATCAAGAATTTTAATCTTGATATTAGAAGTTAAAAAAACTTTGTCATTGAATGTAATTTCAGGTTTTGCAATATTGACTCTCTGCTTGGATAACACAGGGCGTAAAGTAATGTCCTGCTTTTAAAACTTACTAAAGCAAATGTTTGTATTGTCAACAAAATGTTAAAGTACTCATGTAAATGTTCGTCAATGTTGTCAGTGCTTCACTATTATGATGTTTATGGATTGATAAGACATTGATGATAGATCCCATCCCGATGGGAAATAGCAGTGTCATGGTTTGCATCAGTTTACGTAACTAAAATAAACACAGAATTACAGTTATGAAACACGCACAAAACACACATGAGATGTGTGGCAAACATGCATGAGAAAGATTTAGAGTAAGGAGTTCCTGGACTAGTCGTTGCTGCAAAGCTGAGGGAGTCTCTTGCATAGTGTCAACAACTATGCAACAGGATTAATATTCCTGCTACAGTGTGTTGCATTTTATTACTGTGCATATATAGGTGGTGCTAATCTTAACTACTTTACATATTGTTGGGTAGTTTAATTTACAGCAATGCATAGTCTTCTATGTGTCAGTAGCATCGATGTCCTGTGAGAACCAAGTATTACAAAAGAAGTCAACTATTCATGAACTCAGAAAAGCCATTTCTAGCTGATCTAAGGTCAGTTTTCATTAGTTTCATAGTTTATTTAGATTGAAAAAGTAAGATAATTTTCAATCCTTAAAGGAACATTTCCTCCTTCAGTTTAACAAAAAAAAAATCAATTCAAAATGAGTACATTTGGGGATGTATGGTTTTCACTGGACAATTTAAGTACCTATTAATTAAAGCTGTCAGACAAATGCAGTGCAGTAAAAAGTACAACATTTGTCTCTGAGATGTTGTAGAGTATATAAAAAGTAGCATAAAATGGAAATACTCAAGTAAATCACAAGTATCTCAAATTTGTACTTAAGTTTAGTACTTAAGTAAATGTACTTACATTCCACCGCTACTGAAAGGATTTGAATATTGAGCTCAAGTTTGCAGAGCATAACTTTCACATAAGCAGAACATGTTGTAGTCAAAGCTACTAGCTTTGTTTTACGACACTAAAATGTTCTAAAAAATTGTCAGAGTTTGTGTGGTGAGGCAGGGTAGAGCAGGTTGGAGGACCCAAATGCAGGGCACGTAGGCGGACAGGTACAGTTCAATAGTTTAATAAACAAATGCGAGCACTCTTACAAGAGTGGCTGAGTCCAAAAATAAATGGAGTATAAACAGAACAAATAATCCAAAGGAAATCCAAAAACCAAACAAACAGGCAGAGGGCAACACATAAGACAGGGGATATGCACTCAACAATGACCAGACAAAGACTAAACACAAACACCAGGTATATGTACACACACGGGACTAACGAGCAGGGCAGGAGCAACACAGGTGACTGACATGAGACTAACGAGACACAGGCAGGCAGGGAGAGAGCAGGGGAAAACAGAGAGATACTGAAGGTGAGCAGACATAACCAAGGTACTGAACACCAAACATATCAAAGTAAGAAGTAACAGATCAGAATAACAAGAACAACAAACTAATCCAGACACCATCATATCATCACTAAACTAACACCAACAAGGTAACACAGACTGAAGCTAAGTAACACACTGAACTGGGAACTAAGACTCCAAGAAGACAGACAGAGACGGACATGAGTGAAACCCAAAAAACAACAGACTATATAACAGATACTGGACACAGGACAGAACCCAAAACACTAAGACAGATACTAAACAGACTTCAAATAACATGACTGACAGAAACTAAATGAACAAAGCAGAGCAGACACGCCCACAGTGTGACAAAAATGTATGTAAATATGAAGTCTATGGGTTGAGAATTAGGTGTATTTTATTTTCTGTTCGTCAAAGTGACTAATTTGACAGCCATCCATATTATCTCCTTGTATGTCCCCTTGTACATCTACCCAGCTCCCTCTGACACCACATTTCCTGTAATCTACACCTCATCCTAAACTCTGCCACCCCCATTTCCAAAGTTCGGATCATTGATTGGTAACTTTGACGCCTGGACTTTGGCCCCAAGCCCAAAATGATAACTGTTCATATGGGACAATGGAGCTAAGTGCTAAATCAATGAAGCCAGCCTCTCTGATGTGGATATAGCGTTACCGAGAAAGCCAGTGGCACGAGGTGGGGAAGATGTTTCCCTTGGGAAGACTTTTGGAGACACACCACCACCGCCGGGCCAAAACTCCAGTCCTGGGGTTCATCATTCACACGATCAATTACAGCACCTTAGCAAAGTGCCTGTTTTGAAGGAGTCACAGTTTGTCTATCAATATCCTCTCGTGTGGCTTAATTGATGTTACAACGATCATACTCACCAACAGCACTGATTGTCTTTGTTTTTCTTATGTCTGTCATCTATGTGGGCCAGATTTAGGGTTTTAAGAAGTTCTAGTCTGAGTTTGGTCAACAGTGTATGTAGGTATGCATATGTTCTTGTACCTGTGTGAATAACTAGTTAAAGTCAGACTGAAGGACTGAGAGAAAGAAAGGGAATAAGGTCAGGAAAAAAGCAGATCCCAGTGAATTTGATTCGCCCCAAAGCTGCAAGGTGTCTCATTAATGTCAGGACACTTCGCTGTCTAAATATTTCCTGTCAGGTTGCCATGTTATAACAAGGAAAGGTCGTGTTTTTTAAACCTCAGCTTCGGTTTTAAATGAATTTCTGGCTTTGTAGCCATGCCTAAGCTTTGACTGGACCACAGTATGATTGTGGTAGGGGGCGATTTCGGCGGCTTGGTGATCATTAGGGCCGCACAGTATTGTTCTTGGGCGCGCTAAATTAGCTCGCCCGTCCCAAATGGACATTACGCATGCACACAACACCAAACTGCGCTGTCAGGGAGGAGTCTGGGTGATGTTGCCGCCACATTAAGTTGTTTCCATCATTAGGCTCACTGTTGCTTATTTCCCTTGTGAGTCGTGTGTTTTTGTTCTGAGGGATAGGTCTATCAAGGTCGGATGTGAGGCTCAAATGTACTGTTGAACAGTTATGTGTCAATGATTATGTGTCCCACTATATGTCTTTTTTTGGTTTTCTTTTGTCTCTTTAAATTAAAAAACAAATCCCATGAAACACATTGATGAAAATGAGGATTTAAGTTTCAGACAACACAAGCATTTGCCAAATGAGCAATTTCTCAAATAACACCACAGTATCTGCAATCAGCCCCACTGCCAGGGTCTCTGTCTCTTACTGTGATAATGGTGGCTGATGTGGTCGGTTGAAATTAGCCTTCGCATCTATTCTCTCCATTGTCTTGGATGTGATTGTGTCTGAAACTGGATGTCAAGGCAGGGCACAATGTAGGGTTTGGTTCAAAGCATTCAGTTAAACAATACTTTACAGACAGCTGTATTGAAAATTCTTTTAAAAAAATCAAGAAATTCTAGTCATTTGTAAACAAAAAAATCTAATTGGTCAATCTGAGGGTATATGGGATTATGGGATTTGAAAGAAATAGTTTTATATGTAGAATTAACAATAAATGGATGATTGACAAAAGTTCATTTGATGCTTCCAGCTACTAAGGGCACGGCTATTTCAGAAACAGCTCTGGGATCTTTGCATATATCTTTATTCTCTTAAGGATAACAGTTAACCTGCTAACCCAGGAGACCCCTCCGCTGGCCAGATCTGTGAACATAAGGGGGCTCTAAAGACCAGGCAGCTAGCAGGCAGACTGAGCAGTTGTGTCTAGAAACCTGATAGAGCGCCCCTCACCCAAAACTTAAAATACCAGCAGAGATCAATAGCTGCAGCATGTTATCTATTGTCCAGCACAGAGTATCGTTGGTCTGAACATTTCAGCCAGGCCAGATAGACACCTAACTCATCTGCAACAGATCATCTGTAGATCTCTAACTTCAGTCAAACGTACCCACAAGTAAAACACAGCTATGGTGATTTTTATGTCAAACACATCCAGGTTAAAATGGGCTAAATTTGCGTAAAATGTTTTTAGTCCTCTAGGCTAACCAGCATTTCAATTTAGTTAACTGAAAGCTGTATAAACAACAATTATTTTTAACCCAACGTAGCCCAAAATATTTCATATATATGGTTACTTTGCAAAAAACAACATTCCTCATTTGGGCTTTAGAAACTTTTAAGAAGATTCAGACTTTATTCAGACTTCATGAGGGGAAGAAATGCGTGAAATGCATCTTAACGCTTATTTTTCATCAGCAAAAGTAATAAAAGAATTGTATATTAATGTTTATATATCAACTGCTGCCCACAGGTCCCCCAGAGGAGACAAAAATGCAAATATTTGTACATTTAATGAGTATCCTGTCATCTTTGCCTATTCTAAAACAATATGGAAGACTCAATGAATTATTTCCCTGTTTTAAATAAAGAAAAATAAAACATTTCCCTGTATAATTAAAAGCTGGTCTGCAGCCTCTGGGCGTCTCAGACATTGTCTCAAACTGCGAGAAAAGATGAAAAACAGATCCTGCATAATCAACAACGCCCTCTACGAGTCAGTGCAAGTGCACCTCACTCAGACGCCTGTGTGGAATGCATTCTGGGTAACATGCTGTCTAGCCCTCATGTCCGTCATCTTAAATAGCAGCAAAGACAGAACACTTGTGGACCTCTCTGGCAGATTTATGGGCTGTTAATGTCTTCCCCCTTCACCCGCTGTATTCCTGCTGCATTTGTTTTGATGGTGCTGAATGCAGGTTGTGAATCTCCAGCCTGAGACTTGATAAATCATTGAATCCTCTCAAGTTGAGTCACTTCCAGGTTTTGGTTTTCTGGTCAGTCCGGTGAGCAGGATCTGGCAGCAGAGGTCAGCCAACCCCTCGGGGCGGCGGGGTCAAGTTTAGTGAGACTTTTTAGCAGATGGTGTTTAGAGTTCAAACTGTCACTCAGGAAGAACAGAGAAAGAGGAGAAAATACACTTTACGGCATTAATTGACTTGTGTGTGTCTCAATATTGACCCTGCTTCCCCCAAAAATGCTCCCCTCTTTGTCTCCAAAATGAGACACTTAAGGTCAAAACGTCAGCAAAACAGTCCTTAAATACCACTTCTTCACCACTTACTTAAATATTGATGATAAAGTCCAGCTCTTCTTCAATTGGAAATCAATTCTTTTAGCTTCTTTTGCCAACATCAGATGAGTAGGATACTCATTAATTTTGTAAAGTGGAAGTGATTCTCTGTTTTTTTTTATTTTAAAAGCAGATTTATGTGAAAAGCAACTTTCCACATAACACAATCTTAGAAGGTTTTATCTGAGTTTCTTTTGCCAAAAAAAGTTACTCACACAAAACTATATTACAAAATGTCAACATTTTGAGTTCATTTTATTAGTACTTTTATGTATTAATGGCCATAGAATTTGAAAAATTTTAAAATCTCAAGTCACAGTGGCAGCAGCTAATTAAGGCACCTATGGTTCTGTAAGTAAAATATATTTTTCACTTAGGTAATGTTACATGACCCACAGTTCTTTCATATCTTGGATTGGCATGAAATTCTCCTGGTTTAATCACCACTCCAACTGCAATATAAAACATCTTTGTCAAAAAGTCGTAGGAACAATTCTGTGTACGTCCAATCTTCCAGGGCGATGTCCCTGATTTTGTCCCCACCCCCTTTAAAGCATAAATTGTTGCAATGCAATGAAAATATAGAAGAAATAAAAGTGCAAAAAAGTAACTTAAGCTAAAAAAAACTACTGATTATAAAATGACCCAAAGAGGTGCATCCACCAGTCAATAACTTTAACAACTTCTTGACGCGGTTTCTTTTTTCCATTCTGTCCCTTTGAACATGAGAAAAGACGAGGGAAGGCTGAATCATGCCTACAGTGTCTCACAAAAATGAGGACACCCCTCACATTTTTACAACACAAAAGAAACGACACTTTGCTACAATGTAAAGTAGTGAGTGTCCAGCTTGTATACCAGTGTTATTTTGTCCCCTCAAAATAACACATTTGGACATTTTCACTTAGGGGTGTACTCACTTTTTTTGTTGCCAGCAGTTTAGACATTAATGGCTGTGTGATGTGACCCCCCCTGCTCATATATCTCAGTTTGGAGGATATCTTTAAAACACTGTTTAGGGATCTTTTTGTCTTGTTCTCGTGAACTTTTCACACCCCTAATCTGAGCCCCTATGTCCTCACCACTTTTCAACACAAACTGACGCCCTTGGTGATGTTAATTACACCTCCAGTAGTTTCCAGTCACAGAGCTTAAAATTCTGTCAAGTGCACTGTTTTGATTACACCTGCAACAACAAAGCTTTTTAAATTCGGCGCTGCCCTGGTTTGCACATCTGACCGGCTTCTTCTCCATGGCTACGGCGGCAGAGGCCAATTGGGTGTTGTATTATTTAGAACCTATAAGGTTCTACCTGCAAAGCATGAGTTAGTGCTCCTAATGAACACAGGAAAACCAATCAAGTCCCTCCTCTTTACAGTGCCACTTCACTGCTCTAGGACTTATTAGATTATTTAGGTTTTGAAACCTTGACGCAGAATTATGACAGTGACTACATTCAGAGCTAAGACTTACTGAAAAGTGATGTCTCCAGCTTATCAGGTAAAAAATAATAGATAGATACAGATAGATACATTTTGCTCTTTGTTACTTTGCACTAAAGGAATCCAGCCTCTGCTTTTCTTCCTCAGTTTTTTTTTTCAGTCTCAATCAATCACCTGTTTTGTTGGTTGGGGAGCCATCTTTGCATCCTGATGTTAATCAAATAAACGGCACATGTTTTACATGAGTTTACCATCCCATATTCATCACAGCTTGCTTGTATTCTAATGGCGTAATTATTCTAATGTTGATTAAGCCACTTGGGTAATTAGCATTCATGATTGCGACTGCATCCGCAGGTGAATTGAAGGGAGTGAAAAATAAAGGAACAAGACACAGCCCAAACTACATTTAGACATGTTGTAGAAGCTTGTAGTAGCTGCAAAAAATAACGTTTTATAAAGAGAGACGTGTGCAAATTAGTCAACTTAATTTTCACTTCAAACTAAATTTCTTCCTTAATTTAACATTTAAAGTTAAGGTTAAAATCTATACGAGGAGAGCAGGTTTAAGCAATGCAGCTGAAGGAAACCACAGTCTTTAAGTGAGTGAGATCAGGTTCCTGAAGCGAGATAGCTCAGTGAACTGAGCCGTGACTTAAGGCACCGCTCTTAGTGTACTTTTTTCTTGCTTTGGGAAAACATGTCTGTTGAAACAGTCAACAGAGTGCACCAACGCACAGTGGCTTTACCCTGCGTTTACTCAGGTTACCCCATATGGACGCCTCGCCACATGGTCCCCTCGGCCCTCCAGCAGCAACCACAGCTCCCTGCCCTTGAGAGGGACAGAGGATACGTTGAGAAGATGTTGTGTGTGTGTGTTTGCATTTGTGTGTGCGTGGGTTTATGTGTTTAGTTGGTCTCCCAACTCCAAGGCTGCATTCACACTGCAGGCCGTCACGCTAAATTACAAATTTAAATGACTGATCTGTTCAAATAGACATGGCAATACCTGTCATGTCTATTTATGTACATGAACGAGATGGATACACTTATCAATGAGCATGGATTAGAAACTTTAAAGACTCCATGAAACACACTCTTAAGCTCCTGGAAAAAAAACTGTTTATTTTGTAACATTGACCTCATCAACAAAAACTCCAGCCAATTAGGTCATCACAAATATTGCTGTAAGTAAGCATCTAGCTGGTGAATATAGTTCACAAGACGCTTACTATCTTTGTCAGTTGCTACTGGAAACAGCATAAACGAGAGCAATGATACTTAAACAAAACAGTAAAGTTATGGGCCATAAAACCAAAACAATGAACTCAAAGACACTAAAACAAGCCACATAGCTGAGGGGAACTGCAACTGAGTCTTGTGATAATGATCTATAGGTTCATTACTATGAATGACCTATTTGATATAGTATTTGTTTTTCACTTGTTGAGACAAAACATATTGATTAGTGCAGCTTTAAAGATGGAACCAATATTATAAATAAAACTGATGTATAGGTACAAAAAGAATCTGGAATAAACCAGATAGCAGAAAAGATGACAATTTCACTAACCATAATACAGACATGCCTTTGTGCAATTATGATGATGAGTCATTACTTCTTTCGAAAGTCTGAGAAACAGCAACAAATGTGACAAATGTTTGCGAATTGGGTCTTTCCAATCCGAGGCTATAATAAAATATAACAGTCTCAACGTAAGGTCCACTTACTTTTCCAGAGCTTTTAACTGTATCACACAGACTGGATCAGTAGACATGCAAGTTCAGTAGCTATTAGGGATAGAATTGTTCAAGCAGCTTATTATGACCCATATCTATGTTTATTGTTAGGCTGCAACCTCTAATGCCATATTACAGTAGCAAAGAAGGAAGTCAGGTGATTAAGTTTAAAGAGCGATAAAGTCGGCATAAGGTGGTGGTTGGGATGGATGGATTAATGGATGGACAGATGGATGGGTCAAACAAATGCAAGACTTTAACCAATAAACAAAGGACTTTCACCCAGGAGGTCTGAGTTCCATGTAAAACCAAGTCAATGCTGACTAATTTAAAGTTTTAAGTTAAATAACACTACGTAGGGGACATAACATCAAGTGAGTTAAGTCTTATGTACATAGTTATTTTAACCCAATCGATCTTTTCCTTAATCTAACCAAGCAGTTTTGTTGCCTAAACCTAATACACAATGTTAACCATGTGTTTAACGCCATGTGACTTATGTTACGTGACATATGTAATGTGTTTAAGGTCCAGTATGCCTGTGTCTGGACTGGTACTTTCCAACAGGCATATCTGTGTGAGCCTGAAGAAGCAATGAGCAAAGTGCGTTGCTCACAATAAATGCAGTAAAGTCTCATCAATGTGCAGTAGTTTGTTTTTGATTGGTTGTTTTGGAGTTCAATGAACATATTTTGTTAGTTAAGGTATCAAGACATGTTTTGTAAAGCTTTTAACTGTCCAACAGATAGTGTTTGGCTGCCTGTGTGTGGGCAATCTTTTTTAAATATGGGCTTGAAATGTTGCAGTTAAGACTACGCTGTCTCCCCTTTCACAAGTGTACTGAAGAACACAAATAAACAATCTTTATTTTTGAATGTGATACCCCTTAAGAGATCTGATTTTGAAAAATGATGTGTTTTGACAGACTTCTCTTTTTACAGAGTTCTGTAAAAAGGTCTTGCAAAGATCCGAAATGATACACTTTAAAAATGAGTAACAAAACATTTAAAATGTGTAGTTACGTGTTTATTCTGGGACAGTAAAGACAGTGCTAAAGGGTGCTGGATGCTGGGGGTTGGTGCTGATGGTGGGGGTATGATGAGCTGTAGTGCTCATCCATCAAGACCACTTACACGCCATAGGATCTGCTCTATAGCTGAGGGGGGAAATTAAGTTATAGACCCACATCTGCTGATACCCGCTGGTTCATTAGAGGATCCGCCTGCTTAGACAGCAACTGTGCGGCATCAAACACACTGCAAGAAATGGGGAGATTGTTCCAAATATGCAACCTATCCTTTGTGGAAAAATACATCAAGATTAACTTTCATGATCTGTTAAAGTTAAATAGGTCCAGTCCAGAAATATGTTTCTATCCTTGAAACAAACACGTTTTGTGGTGATTTTGGCCTTAAACAAGGTCAAAATCAGTCAAACAGTCTTTGACATGATGTGAAACTAACTGGGGCTGTAAGATATCTTTTGCATTTCTTTGCCAATAAAATAAGCTGTCCAATGTATTGTCTGATTATACTTATTTAAAAAAGGATAATCTTGTAAGAAAGAAGAGATTGACATGAAGATCTAGATTTCTTACAGTGCAGCTCTTCAGAAGCAGAGCTCTTTAGAAAGGAGGAGGGTGGAGTAGAAAAGGAGGAAGGGCAGAGATTCAGAGTTCATTTTAAACAAGAGGCCGCTATCAGCGTGAGTCTGCCACTACAGCCCAATGCGAATTAAACTGATTGGATGCAATTGGTTTGGTGCTCATGTTGCTGACATTGACAAAAAGTTAGTTGGTTGTTGTTTCAATTAGTGGAGGTGGGGGCGCTGACCGGTGGAAGCAAGGATATGACTGAGGGCAGCTGAGGGAGGAGATGGCCGCTTTTACTTATATTGTATAAGAATGTTGTTGTATTGAAGTTTATCATGTATCATACAGATTTTTACAGATTTTTTTGCTCCAGTAAAATAGTATGATTACATTCATTCGGCCATCTCCACCACCCTTCCGCCTGCCTGCATCCTGCCCTTATCAGCCATGTTTCCTTTGTCCATGAGCCTTACTTATTAATGTCTTTAAAAACTTTTATATTCACATTCACCATCAAGTCCGTGTGCTCTCTTGGGTCTGTTAAAAACCTAGCACACATAGTTGTTTCATTGTTCGCGACAGAGTCTGCCATTCCCAAATTCAAATTACCTCACACGGACACAGGATTCACAGAAAGTGCGTGCATGTAATCCATCGTTACTGTTTTCAAATTTGATCTCATTGACATTATTGTCTCATTGTTTACTGTTCACTCTCCCACAGCTGTATCAGAGCTGGATTAAGTTACTAATAATGAAACTTTAAAGATCCTACTGCTGCTGCTTCCCAGCAGGAACAGCATTCAACTGGTGAAACATGGGGTGTCTTTTACTGTTAAGGAGTCACAGCAAACCTAATATACTCGTGACTGACTGACTGTGATCGTTTATCAAAAATGCATCCAATGATTTTATCACTGAAAATATGTGAGCTTGTTTGGTTGCACTGCAAACAAATACACTGGTTCTTTTGTATTTCTGACAAGGTAGATGTGAGTACAGGATTGTTTAAGTTCCCAGGTTTCATCAAGGTTCACACATAGACCAACATTTCCACATTAAAATTATTTAAAAAAGGGAAAGCTGTTAGAAGGGAAAAGTGCAAAACTGTGTGTTGAGGAATTCCAAGTGAAAGTAGGCTATTATTTTTTGTCTATAAATTAGTGGTGGGCCGTTATCGGCGTTAACGGCTGCGTTAACGCGAGACTCTTATCGGGCGACAAAAAAAATATCG
>JAPMOB010049499.1:0-12281 GCA_029875015.1 Lepomis gibbosus | reverse complement strand
AAAGCGCTGTGAGATAACTGTTGTTGTGATTTGGCGCTATATAAATAAAATTGAATTGAATTGAATTGAATTGAATATGTTGTTTTGATGTTTTTGCCATGCTGAAAGTCATACAAAACATACATGTTAGAGTACAAAAGACAGCAGCCATGCAGAGATGGAAAAGCCTTGTTCTGACAAGAGGTGTGCAGCACATGTAGGTCTACAAAGGAATCTATCATGAGCTCTACAAACTATACTGACTAAACTGACTATACTGAATCATCATTGCTCCTCACTGGTGATGGAGATCATCAGCTCAGCTGTGATTCACAGTATGTTACTGTTTGGTTTAAAGCATAGTAAAAGACAAAAAAGCCACAGAAACAACCGTGATGTGATAACTGTTGCACATAGTTGGATGCTGAGCCATTAACCTTACGTACAGTATTGCTTGGACTGTACTTTGGTTCTGAAGTTAAACGCAGCAGACTGAACACTGTTGGCCCCACTGTGAGTCCCAGGGAATATGTGTATGCATGAAATCATATTCACCACGTCAGAGACTCATGACACTGGCTGGGGCCAACCATTTTGGCACTGGGAGACAATAATGGTTGTACTGGGTGCCACAAAAAATCAGTTTGGGTGTTCTATTGTACGCCTCAACTATACGAAACACTAAATGTGTCTCATTTATCTGTAAAAAAACAACAACACCTCCTATTCAAATATGTCTCTCTTTGTCCAGCTAATTACAAGCAAAATAATTTGATCTTCTCCTTCTGCAAACCAATGAGCCATTTTCTCCATCACGCTCTGGCTGCACTCAGCCCTTTTCTAGTGGCATTAAAGCAGTGTGTCATTGTTAGGGAGGATCAGTTGATTCGGGGATGTCCGGTGCCACAGCTAATCCTTTTGACCTGACCTGGCCCTGCTGGGAAACGTCCTCTCCTCCTTCACTTTAGGCCACCTTGTTAATGATGAACCACTCTGCTGGCTTACACAATTAAAAGACCCCCCTCAGACTGAATGAATCTCTACATGATGCTGGCCAACAAACAGAGGTCACACCAGGATGAGCATTCACTCTAAAAAACTAAACAAAAAAGTGTTTTAAATGCTTTTTCTTGAAACTGCTTAAAGATTGCTTAATACCAAGGGAGGACTGCGGTAAGTGACTGAAACCATACAGCAAAATTTTTAAACCTGAAACTAGAGTGTGGAGCTTTTACATTTAAATGAACTTCTGTTACATTCAACCCCTTGCCAAAGGAGTTCACACGATGCTGATTAAGCCTATCCTATACATCACAAGCCTGGGTCAACAGTGTTGTGTAATTACTCTTACTGTCAGAAGGGGGAGACAAAAAGTTCCGTAGTGCAGGTGGGCTTGTGGTTGTAAGATTTAAAATGTGTAGCTTTGAGATTTTGTAGATATATTTAACATCTTTCACCTCACTGATTTCTACTTTTGCTAGAACAATGAAAAAAGTGTCCCACAGGGATCAACAGTTTAGTCTCATCTCTTAATAAACTTTGGATCTCTAAATTTTCTATGTGATTGGCAGTTTGTTACAAACCCCACATTTTTCCTGAGCACCTTGTAAAACACTGGGATTAACAATCTTCGTGAAACTGATTATCCAGGTTCAGTTTAGCCAGGTTAAGACAGCCTAACTAAGATAAATTCACTCAGTTGGAGAGAGACCACTGTGGATCTGTCACCCAAACATTAACCAGATTCATCACTTTAAGCCATAAGAAATAATTTCACTATCTATGTCTCAAAACACAAGTAAATAAACATATAAAAATAATTAGGTATATGTAAAAATGTTCTTGATTATTTAGCATAATTAGCTTGTTCTTGGAAATGTGTGTAAGTGCATGAAGAGCAACTGAAAACCAGAGTGAAATTTCTTGTATGTGCCAATAAAGTTGATAGTGATTCATTCTATGCTGTATTTTGTGAAAATATTTAGAGGACAGCTGTGTTCATATACACTGTAAAGCTAAAACACTTAGCTATCAATAGCACATAAGGCATGCTAGGGCAACATATCAATACTTGCAGAGCAAGAAACACATGGGACTAGATCTGCAGTTAGCATCCATCGTCTTAATTAATCTGTTGGTTAATCATTTCAACAATAAAAAACATCATCCATTAGGACAAATGTCCTTCCAATCAACCAATTAAGTAACTGACAAATCACTTCAGCTTTACGTACAAACAACAAATCATCAAACAAAACAAACATAACAGACCCGCTGCAAAGTGATGGATGGAGTCCACATAGCTGCTAAAGTTGTCTGTGTGTTGTTCAACTCTATCGACAGACTGATTCTTGATATTAGATGATTCTGCATAACCCAGTATTACATTCAATGACAATGTTTTTTATGTTCACTGCCAAGATCTAAAAATGCAATATGTGTACTGGGCAACTATGGTATACAGTAAGGGGAAAATCATGATTATGGCAAATAAGTGGCAAATGTTACTGTCATGTCTGTAACAGGGCACAAAAAAATAGAATGTGAAAACTTGCAGTGAAAGTATTTTCTCTACTTAACCACTTAGAAATATGATATACACCTAAATATATGCTTGTGCTCAAACTGTCTCTTTTTTAATTTAATGTGGGAAAGATATATTATATATTACAAGTAAACAGGCACAAGTGAGAGAAGATGTTCCTTCCTGCCCTAAAGCGGCAAGATTTTTAAAAAAAAAATTTTTTTACAGCGCATTGCAGCAGAAAGCCTCAAACAGTCAGAGTGTGATAATGTGTGCTTTTTCTTAAGGACCCAATGTGAGTGTTTGCTTTGACTAGTAAACTAATTAGAGCATGATAAAGGACTTCATTAAAAATCAAACACAACACGGCGGTGCTATGTGTGGATCCATGCCAAGCCAGAATCAATATCAACAAAAGGCACAAAACAAACACAAAATTCATACGTGTCCTTTCAGCTGCCCACTTAATCCATCAGTCGATATGAATAGCACTGCACATTCTGACTCTACCCGGCGACGGCAGAAAGACATCCGTGGAAGCACAATCAATACAGTGACTAACGTGGAATTCAGCGAGCACAATCCCCCCACTGGGCTTCTCTAAGAGCAATAAAGCAACTTAAGTATGTTCAAGTCCAGCTGGGGGAAGACTTTTCACAGTAGCTCCAGAAAGCTGGGTCCTGCCTAAGTGCACAACATTTGAAAAAGGCCTTTTCTGTTTTCTCAGCTATAGGAGAGCTGAAAGGTATGTGATTACAGTGAGATGAGTGAAGTTAGGGGCTCTTAAAGAGGAAATGTTACACTTGCGCCTGTGCAGTTGACGTGGAGTGGTGCCAGGCTACCTTAAGGCCAGTGTTACTTCCTCTTAGTGTAAAACATAAAGCCTTCTATTTAATGTGAGACAACATGACAACATTCAAGGCCTCTGTGAGGGGAAAGAAACAGAGACGGCAGCCCGGGCTCTTAAGTGGACGTGACATGTCTTGATCAAAGGAGAGGCTCAGGACTTATAAGCTCGCACAAGGGTCAGAGGGAAGCCTCAAACCACCCCACCAGGCACACCATTCAGCAGCCGCTCTGATCTGTGAAATCAGAATTCTGAATTTGGATTTCTGAGTGAAAATGGGGGGAAAAAATACTCAAAAACAAAAGTATGTCATTTGCAATTTAAATAGCATTGGCAGTTGATACAAATCTGTGATCTCTCCGGGCTTGAGATCCAAACAAAATGCAACAGAGTCAATGTGTGAAATAACCGGCTGTAAAAACAACAGCATGCCAAAATATTCTCCCTCCTCCATTCTTTCCCTCCCCTCCACTTGCCCCTGCTACACCAGCAGCATGTCACTGAATGAAATGCAGCGTGCAATTACCCATTATCCAATCAACTGGAGTCGACACTTAACCATTTGCACGGCTTTGGGCGCAGCCAATTATCGGTCAGGCCTATCAGTGTGCACTCAATAGCCGAAGCGCGTTGCATAATCGTATGGCTCCAGATTCACGCCACACCACCGGAGCCAGAGGAGGGCTGGAGGAGCGCTAGGCTGCTGTCTGAGGGGTCGTTGTTGTCATCTGTGGCTGGCAGGATGAAACAAGGTCTGGTCAGTGACAACAGCAGCGACTCGTGCTCCCGCACCCTGGGGCCTTAGCCATTAGAATACATAATGCAGAGCTAGTCATTTGGAAGGGCTCCAGATCGTGCTCTTCAAAACCCTCATAGATAATTTGCTACATCGCATCATCCTCCCTCTCACCCTCCCACCAACCATTCCTTTCATCCATGATTGGACACGCAGCCGTGATAGCCCCCCTCCCCTGCCTTCCTTGAATCTCGGCCTTGACCTCACAGCACTTGCCCCCTATCCTGCCCTCTCACGAAATCAGCATCCCACCGCCCAGCCCCTATAAATCCAGACCGGTCCAGTCAGTGAGTCAGTCAGTGGTGGCCGGTGGCTAGTTGACCCCCCGAGGGCCTGCAGCACTGGGGCCCCAGCTGAGGAGCTGGGGCAGCTGCCAACCACCGACCACTTCAACCCTGGCTGTCCGGATGATTGCGTTTGTCAAGCCGCCACTCCGCGTCAGCCCAGCGCAGGTCTGATCAGACAATTAGGGGTTAAAGAGAGGGAGGGGATGCCATCTCTGGTGGAGAGGAGTTATAATTGAGGTTGCAGAGGGGGGGGGGGGGCTTCATCCACCCTGGCAGTGAAGAAGCAGGTTCCATGTTTTGTTTTGTTTTTTGCATCTGGTGACAAATCTGTGCGATGTCCCTCTCATCACTCCTCTGTCGCTGCAGCCCATGTCTCTGCTCTTCACATCCACACACAGCTTCACTTATATCAGCCAGATTAAACACGTAATGCGTTGTTATTTTGACCCACTGTAACCCCATGAATGGAAGCAGTCACTCAATGTCAGGGTGAAACAGTCTTTCAGTAGAATCAGCTCATAATGATACGATCATATTGTTAAATTTCATACTAGCTGAGCAAATACAGATTTCACTGCTTTAAACATCTGTCTGGTTATTTTACATGCAGTTTTTGGCAAATCTTGACATATATCAGTATCAGAAAATATTGTAATTCATATCATAATAAAGTGTATTTTCTCTGAGCTCATTTTTTTCTACTTTACAGTTTTTTATGCCGTTATGCACACAACTGGTGGATAATTAGAAAGTAATGAGGTTCCAAACACAGTTCCCATAAGAATAGCCTGGTTGCAGACTTCTCATTTTATTCAGTGATTCAAATATGAATAATCAAGTGAAAACCAAACCAGTAATTCAGTCTGATTATCAGGCTACTAGTTGAGCCCTGACAAGATGGAAAGAACTTTAGAGTTGCCTGTGGATACAAGATCAGTACGATCACAAAAGCACAAATACATGTTTGTCATGTGGATCTACACACTCACCCCACTGCCTCTAAAACCTCCTTAAATACATCATATGCTGCATTAATATTATGAAAAGCCTCCTTTGATAAATGTATTAGTTGACTCATTGCAACATGTGTTTAATTGTATAACTGTAAGAATATTTTGGTGTTTTAAATGTCTTTATTCAGAAGGATGGGAGACAGCACATTGATCTGACAGTCACAATGAGATACGAAGGCAGATCTGTGAATATATAAATCATGCTTTTTCCAAACATATTTCCCAAAGCGATGGTTATCTTCTTTTCTATGAAACTGGCTCCATCTAGTGGTTTTGACAGTACACTGCTCTACTGACAAAACTCAGTATAAGATACTTCTCAGTAGCAGCAAACCCATTTTACTGTGAGGGGGGTGGACAGGTCTGCATGACAACATTTTGGTTTCAATACAAATACCATGGAATGACTTTCAACGATTTATATGGAAAGTTATTAGCTTCATTTTCTTTAAAAAAAAAAAGAAAGAAGAATAACACAATAAGGGATACATTAAATCAAATAAATTAACAGATTGAATTATGATATGCTATGATATTCTTTTAAGAGCACTTAATAAAGAACCAAAAATTTAATTAAATCATTTTCTTACTCACTACACCACTGAGTGAGCCTTTGTGCACAGAGGCATCTGGACTTGATATGTCTCCTTCACTCTTTCATTGAGGTTTATTCTTTAACGTGGCCCATGTCTGCATATCTATCAGCTACATCAGCTATCAGCAGGTACTGGCTGTGAAAAATATTAGATAAGAGTGGATTTAGTGGACTAATGTCTTTGCATAGAGGTGTGTGCCCCTCTGATACCGCTTTTATACAGGAGACACACTGGACCCATTCGTGTGAGACAGCTGTCAGTGTGGTTCTCACAGCAGAGAAGCCAGGCTGCAGTGTGTTTTAGTGCAGGGGCGATTCATAGGCGTAATCAACGTCGTTGATTATGGGAATTGCATTGCAATACACCTTATGCAAATCAAAGAAGTGCTGCCCCTGGTTAAAGCAGAGATTCCCCTGGAGAACTCTCTGCAGGTATAAATACCACCATAGTTTGGAGTATTTTAAACAGAGAGCCAATAACATGGTAACGTTACTCAAACTCTCGCCAAGCAGCAAATCCTGTTTGCTTTTTGTCCACACAAACACAATATATTAGGGTGATCAACACGAGGAGTGTGTTTCTGTTAGATGTAGTCAATTAAAATTGATTTTCTAAATGTTTAAAAGTAGCTCCATGTTGAAAATCACTTCGGCACCCCTACTGTCGTGGGAACATTACACCAGGCACCATCTAATGTTTCAGTTATTTTCTTTGCCCCACACACTGATACATCACTGACACACTACCAGGGATTATCTCACTGCATATTACTCCATGATGGAATAAATCAGGTCCAGTATTTTTCTGATCAGCCATCTGACACCTAGGGTCTGTTATTATCATCATGATAGCAGTGACTTGAAAATTACACTCATTTTAAAATATGCTATTGTCATTATGCTAATGTAATTTATGTGTCTCTTTTTCAGGATGACTGAATACAATATTGAATTATTAATGAGACAAGTTGATATTTATTTTGGAAACATTTTTTGTTTTATTCATATAGAAATAATCAATGCATTAGTAATTAAAATAATCATAAAAGTAATCATTGGGTTCAGCCCTTCACTTAAATTATAAACCACAGAATTACAAATAATTACCACATAAATGTTTCACCTCTCTGTTAACATGTTAATCTGCTCTCGCGCTCGACTTTACTTCTCTCTCCCTTTCTCTTTCTTTCTTGTTGCCTTTCTCTCCTGTTCAGCTCACTTCAGTGCTTTATTGGCATGAAGGTTTCATTTAAACAATGTTGCCAAAGCAGTTTGCATTTAAATAGGACACAACAAGATTAATTCAATCAAGAGCATTCAATTTATCAGTTATAAATTACAAAAAC
Source organism: Lepomis gibbosus (assembly GCA_029875015.1). NCBI lineage: Eukaryota > Metazoa > Chordata > Actinopteri > Centrarchiformes > Centrarchidae > Lepomis > Lepomis gibbosus. Next base: position 4,894 of record JAPMOB010049499.1, on the reverse strand, counting down.
AAAAATTACAAATACAGATAGAACGTAAACTACGTAACTACTGAAGAGTGAATAAAGTTCTCTCTTGCTCTCTTTTTTCGGTGACTTGGTTAAATAGTGTTTAAATCTCTGTATCGATGAATCAATTTCCATTCCTGAAAGAAACAGCTGTTCACCAAAACCTCCTACCCCGGTTGGGAGGACGGCCATGAAGGAGGTTCTGAATGGGGTATTTGAATCATAAGGTTTGTGATCATCAGTATGATGTGACCGTCAAAGATCTCAGGCTCGTAGCATCATCAGCATCACCGCTCAATTATGGAGCTGTCCTCAGTTTTGGGTGAGGAGGCAGGCACTGGTCTTTCGCTGTGCTGGTTTTCAGTTTGCCTCTCCTGGTTGGCTGTCCTGCACCATCTGTAGGGTGTGGGCCTTTACCTAGGAGGAAGTGCTCCCAAGTTGGTATAGACTCTTCCACAGATGCCCAATATCCTGTCTAAAAAGAGAAACAATACAATTGAAGGACAAAGTGTGTGAACCCTTTGGAACTAACTGGATTTCTACACAAATTGGTCATAAAATCTAATCTGACCTGATCTAAGTCACAACAATAGACAAACACAGTCTGCTTTTAATAACCTACCACTCAAACAATGATATGCTTGTATGTTTTTACTGAACATTCACAGTGCAGGGTGGAAACAAGTATGTAAACCCTTGGATTTAATAACTGGTTGACCCTCCTTTGGCAGCGATAACCTCAACCAAACATTTCCTGTAGTTGCAGATCAGACCTGAACAACGGTCAGGAGGATTTTTGGACCATTCCCCTTTACAAAACTGTTTCAGTTCAGCTGTATTCTTGGGATATCTGGCAGGGCTGAACAATTAATTGAAAAGTAATAAAACAGTAAATAAAACGGTGCTGTTTTTTAGAACAAGGAGAGGACTCGTTGAGTGTTGCCGTGCCAGCAGAGTGTGCCAGAGAAAAGCAGTGAAAAGAGTTGCGCGTTGACATTATTGAGTATATTAACGATACAAACCTTGTCAGTGAACTGTGAGGGCAAAAAGCAAATACAAAACAATCATTCATTATCGAGTTAAAATGTTCACTTAACCGTGATTTTGATTTTAGGTCATATCGTACAGCCCTATTAGAGAGCATAAGTCCCTCCCCTTCCGGTGGACCACCAGGAGACCTTAGTTTGGAAAAAATATGTACGGTAGTCCATGGCAAGAGAGAATTTATTTTTTGATCCCATTTGAATTATGCTCTGAATTACACATATGATGATGGTCTATTTAAAATATACATTTAAAAGTCAAAAAAGTTGAAGGTTGATGTAAAACTGTTGAGGTATAAGACTGTGTGAATACATTACAAAGACCGTAACCCAAAAGTTGCGTATGTGACGTAACCTTTTCTCTCAGTGACTAAAGCTAACATAACTGAAGCTAACGTCAAAGAACTTGATGATGTGATAAAAGGACAGAGTCGTTGGATTAAACACATCAGGTAAGATATATTTCTGTGTGGAACATAGCTAAGTTATCTAGCTAGCAGCAACCAAGCAAAGAATGCTAGCATTACCGCGTTAAAATGTTGGTGATGTTTATTGTGCGAGACGACAGATGAACAGTTTTCACACAAAACGACATGTAACTTCACTGTTTTACGACAAACTGCGACTTTCTTGACGAACAAAATTATCTTTTAAATTGAAAAACATCATATGTGTAATTCAGAGAACAGATCAAACATCAAAAAATAAGTTGTCTCTCACCGTTGAGTACCATACGAATTTTTCTCGGAATAGGTTCCCACGGGCCAGAAGAGAGGGAACTTATTTCGCAATTCACACGCCTGTGTCAGTGTCTCCGACGTTCTGCAATTACACCACTAAACGCTAGTTGGCGGTAGTGTCCACTGTGTTGACTTTTGCCGGCCGAGCAGGGTAACTTCCGTTTTAGCCCTCTGCTAACTTGAATGGGGGTAAAATTATATACATGCGGCAGGTATAGACTTTTCAAACGTTATTGATTGAAGGGATCGCATTCTGGTAGTGAAACGAGTCATTTAGCCACTAGTAAAATTTACTTCAAAGCATGGAGCACTTCCTGTCGGCTTGGAGCCACTGCGGGGCTACGCAGCCGAACAATCACAGTTGTGATTACATTTTTGAGGAGCATGTCGATTCGAAGCAGAAGTATAAATCACACTTTAGGCAATGCCACAGCATCTCAATCGGGTTGAGGTCAGGACTTTGACTGGGTCACTCCAGAAAGAGAATTTTCTTCTGCTGAAGTCTGTTGGTTTACATTCGTGCTTTGGGTCGTCCTGTTGCATTAACCCATCTTCTGTTGAGCTTCAATGCACCACAGATAGGTTATTATGATTTTGATATTCGTTTCAGTAGAATCCGAATTTAAATTGTTTCAACTTGAATAATTGCATTAAAAAACAGAAAATGAATAGCATAATTTGAAATTGATTTTATTAGTTTAAAACTTAATTCCAATAAAACGGAGATTGAATGTAATATTATGAAATTGAATTTAGTTGCAACTGAAACTGAGCCTCACTAAAAATTCAGCTCTTTGTCAACTTTTTTAAATGACCAAGAGCTTTAAAGATTTAACAGACTAGCTACAAACAAAAAAGATGAAATGTGACCCATCAGATATGTCACACCGTTGTATGTATCAAAAACTTTGTTACCTCCAGAGCCAGGAAATTTGGGCATGGCAGCTGTCTTCCTCTGAGGCGATCTTCTATCTTCTGTAAATCCTGCGTAGGAACCAGCAGACACAATCATCGACACACTCTTTAACCTTTGTCCAAATCTTATCTTTACAATCTAGTCAGTTAAAATCAATATTTATCTAAGTGTTGAAAATGTCACTTTATATGAAGGTACTACTTGGATAGGTTACAGACGCACTGAATAAATCTGCAACAGTTTTTAGTCAGTATGAGATTTAGATTTACTCCTTATACTTGCTATGGCAACCGGCCGGTGTGTAAACTTGGCAAAAAATGAAACGTCCCTTTTTAGATAATTCTATTAAAATCAAAATGACTTCACAGATCATTATTGTTAAAGGGTGTAAACAATGTTTTTCCATGCTTGTTTAATGAACCATAAACAATCAATGAACATGCACCTGTGGAACTGTCATTTAGACCCTAACAGCATGCAGACAGTAAGCAATTAAGGTCACATAAAAACTAAGAACACTAAAGAGACCTCTCTACTGACTCTGAACACACCAAAAGAAAGATGCCAAGGGTCTCTGCTAATCTGCACAAACGTGCCTTGGAATTAGGACTGCCGATGTTGCCAAGGTAATAAATTGCAATGTCTGTAGTGCAACATGCCTGAGAAAGCACTACAGGGAAACAGGAAGGACAGCTGATTGTCCTCGCAGTGTCAGACCACAGGTGACAACACCTGCACAGGACCCCTCCTTTTTTCAGGGACACATTCAGGACACAGCAGCCAGTAAGCTCCTTCAGACTGCGCTGCACTTTTGTTTTTCATCTGTTTTTTTCCCCAGCTTCATTGCAGGAATACGTGTCACCTATGACAGAAATACAGTAATTTGAAAAGGAGGACAGATGATCCACGAGCCAGATCAACCACACCAGGTAAAAAAGCCATGTTGGCCCTGGTTTGACTAAAGGCTGCTCCTAGAGGTCCAGTCTGGACAAAATTGGACTCATGTTGGCCAAGCAGTGGAAATCAGAGACCGTTGTGCCCATATCGTCAAAGAGACCTGCCTAGTCACCATCCCTGATCAAGCACTTGGCAAGCGGGCCATTTTCCGAGCTGTCAGTGCAAGACTCAGGAGAGGAGGCGGACTCTGTTCTTACACCGATGACGCTTCAAACAGCCAAGTTAGACACTGTTTCCCAAAACCAAATTAGCATCTTGTTGCTGCTGTTTACACTCACCTAAGATGGAAATTTAAGAAATTAGAAACATTCTGCGGAATGTTCTGGGTGCACACTGCAACAAAGATGTACAACAGCTGCCACCTTGGATGATTTAAATTCAGATGAATCCACTGATTAGTTTTTGATTAGCCGTGAAGTCAATTACAATGTCGAAAAAACATTAAATTAAACACAACTTTAAATGTCTGAGAACCAGAGAAAGCTGCACATCGTCACATGGCTACGATCACTGCTGGCTTCAAAGACAATTAACTGATTATAAAACTGCTGTTACTTCCTACTGAATTATTCTGTCTAAGCAGTAGTTAGTAGCTAAAAAGAAACAGGAGAGGACATGCCCACACAGTCCTAAAGAAGACCTTTATTCAACCAAAGTGGAAACAGCTGTTTGGGTGGGCCACAGGCACACTCAGTAATAGATGGCTCTTCAGCAGTGTGTAATATCAGTCCTTCCTACCTGCAGCAGTGTGGCGTTCCTGTGGCGAGCGGCTTCAGTTTCCTTCACCTGCTGCTTCCTTTGGATCTTCAGCTGCTTTCCCCGATTCACCATCTGCTCCAGAAGCTCTGCTCTCTGTTCTAAACTGATGCCACAAACAGTGGAGAAAGTCACTGTGTCAGGAGGACAGAGCTAGCCTTCATATTTCACTAATACTCCCTACATCAACATCCAAATCACATCGACTGGCGGCTGTTTTTGTTTTTTGGTATAGCACTTATAGTACTTCCTTGTTTAAATTGATAGTATTATTGTTTTTTATTTTCAAAATAATGTGATGATCACAATTTACTTCTACTGACTGAGCTGAAACTAATGTGTTAACGTCAGTGGATTAACAACAATGTGTTGACCAACAGAAAATGAATCAGGTCTTAACTTAACATTACAGTTTTTTACAATCTCTATGACAGTTTTTTCAATACTTTTAACAAATTTCCTAAACTCTTAACACAGTTAGCACT
>JAPMOB010049323.1:0-10394 GCA_029875015.1 Lepomis gibbosus | reverse complement strand
GTGTATATATATATAACATATATAATTATATTCATAGAAAAAAAAAAGTAAAATGTAAAACAAAACAATTACTAAAATATCAAACGATCAAAATAATACTCATTTTAAAATGTGTACAATTATTTATCAGTCTGAGGTTCCACTGGTTGTCCTCACTCCATGGCATATGGAGACATATATTGCAGCAATTATTTCACATTTGGGCATTTCTCCCAGGTAAAAGGAGAGTTTCTGTGTGTCTGATAGGAAAAGTACACTTACAATACGCATGACAATTAGATGGAAACATGGCTAATAAGTGAGCAGTGTATTCAGTCTGTTGGGCTAAGCTAGCTGTAGGTGGTCAGTATATACTTGTAGGCTTGCTGTTTGTTAAATCACAGTGTCTTGTTTTGTATTTGTGTAACAGAATATGTGACGTTCACTTAGGGGCTTTGGAGTTGTTGGAAGGTCTATTTGACTGAGCTGGACTGAGTAAAGGAAAATATTTGAATTACGTTCATAATTAGTACAGTAATGAAATTACTTTTAGCTGCTTAGAACAGTCAATAATACAACCTGGAGTTCTGCAGGTTTCCTCCTCTTTTATCATAGAAAATAATATTAACATATTTAACACCTTGAAATTAACAAACTGCCCTTCAGTAGTATTATATATATTTTTTCATTTATTTATACACATGTATTTATGTACAGGTCGATACCTGGAGGCGGGGCTTATCTGTGCAGTCTCGGACAGTACCCGACCCCCGCAGCCTCCTCCTCACTCTCCTCCTCCCTGGTGTTTGTGATGTTCGCGGCCTCTCTCCATCACTGTCGGCCCCAGGGCAGGCCGCTGAGGAGCCCGCTGAGGAGAGAAAACAGTGGAGGGTTGCGGACGGAGGGATAAGAAGCTGGAAAGGAGGGATGGATGGATGGATGAGGGAGTGAGGGGGAAGAGGTGGGGGTTGTTTCCCCTCAGGGCCTCCAGAGGCAGCGCTTATATCAATCACTCGACGGGAGGAGGGGGTGATTCTGACGGATGATATCCCCCAACACAACGCCTCCTCCTTCACCTCCTCCCTCTCCGTCTGACCCTGCATGGATGAACTTCCCCCCTGGTTCTATCGCTCCGTCCTCTTCATTTTTCTCTCCTCTGTTCCTGTGCGGATGAACTTCGCATAATCCAGTTTTTCCTCCTTTTACTCTTGCTGTTACCATTTGGACTCTGCAATGATTCCCTCCTTCCTCCCTGTCTTCACTTTTCCGACTTCCATCCTTGCATTTCTACATTTTTGTGTCCTCCCTCCTTACATGCCCTCTTTCTCTCTCCCTTGTTCCTAATTCCTTCTTTCCTTCCTACTGCTCCACAAATCTCTTCCTTCCTTCCTTTTCTTGATCTTTGCCTCATATTCTTTCACCCTCTTTTCCATTCTGCATCCTCCTTTTTCTACTTTGTTGGTTCCTCCATCACTCATTAACTTCCTTCCTCTCTTGTGTACTTGTTTGTACTTGTTCACTTATGTCTACTTAAGTTTCCTCCTTTAATTCCTGTTTCACAAACTTCAGCTCTTCCTTCCTATACTACATGCCTCCTTCCTGCCTCCCTCCATCCTTCTGTGTTTCCTTCCACTCTAAACGACTCTTCCTTACTGTTCTAACTTGTTTTCTACTTTCCTTTTCTTTGTTAATAGTTTCTGCCCCCCATTCCTGTTAAAACCACACTTTGTTTTTTCCTCCCTGCATGGCTCCTTCCTTCTTCCTCACTTGTTTTCGTCTTCATTTTCTCCCCTTAACTTGTCTCCATCCCATTTCCCTCGGCTTGTTTCCTGTCTTCCTTACATTATTACCTGTCTCTACATCCTCTATCTCCTTATTTTGTCCTCCTTTACTTGTGAGTCCTTATTATTTTCCTCCCTTCATGTAACCTTCCCTCCTTCTTACTCCTTCAGCCACCTCTTCCTTCCATCCCATGTTCTTTAGCTCCTTTCTTCTTCGTTGTCTCCTTCCCTTGTCTCTAGTGTCCACTTTATTCCTCCTTCATAACCATGTTTTTTGTATCCTCTCTACAGGACCTCTTTCCTCCTCGGTCTGGCCATCAGATCTCGCCTCCTCCTCCTCAGGCGCCAGCAGCTGTCAGGTGGCCTGGTGTTTCTGGCCAAACGGCCGCTTGGTGTCACAGTTCAGCTCTGCAGGGGAAAGTGCAGGAGGAGAAGACCTGTCAAGACCAGCTCTGGGGCGCAAGGTAGGGCGAGGAGGTGCTATGTGATGTGAGGAGGCGCTCGCTGAGTGAGAAGGGATACAACAGTGGACCAAAAGGCAAAGGAAAGAAGCCAAGTTAGATTTTGGCTGACAGCAAAATGACCAGGAGAGAGAGGAGAGGAGAAGCCAAGGAGGAGGTTTGAAAAGGTGAAATGGGAGAGAAAAGGGAAGGAGAGGAGGTTAAAATACGACGAGCAGAGAGGTGACCTAACATGAAGGGGAGGCAAAAGAGAGAGAAGGGATGGAGGAGATTCGGGGAAAGAAATGAGCAAAAAAGAAGTCATAACAGGAGAAGAAGAGTAAAGTCAGCGACTACAGGAGAATAAAAAGAGAAGGAGGAGCTAGAGGAGATCAGCAGGGAGGTGAAACAGCAGTAAAGCTCATATCTCTCATCTCCAACGGCATTTCAATGGTAATGATGACACCAGCAGGAAGTTTCCACTCAGCGGGCCTCCTCCCTCCTCTCCTGTTTCCTCTCTCGTCCTATCCCCTCTCCTCTTTCCACTCATGCTCTGTCTCAGTTCCAGTTTCTTGTTCCTTCTCTCCATTTTCCTCTAATAACCTTATCTCCTCTTCCCCTCCTCCTCTGTTTGCTCCTATTTCTTCTCCTTCTCTTTTCATACCATTTGCTCCTCCTCCTCTTCTCTCTCCTCTAGTTTCCTTTTTCTTATCCTTTCCTTCTTACCTCCCTCACTCACTGACTCCTTATCGCCTCCTTTCTTGTCTTTCCTTTACTACCCTTCTCTTGACCCCGGTTCTCCCCTTCACCATTCTGTTCTTTATCATCCTCTCCTCCTCCCCCTCTTCTCCCTCCCTCTTCTTCTTTTTCTCCTCTTCTTCGCCCTCCTGTTACCTCCTCATCACCAGTACCACCCGTCATTCCTTTATTACCTAATTACCATTGTTGCTGCTCTTCACCCAGCATCTCTTTATCGCCCTGCTCTCCTCCTCATTTTCTTTCTCTCATTTTCCTTTATTTTTTCACCTACCCTCCTTTCCTAATCGTTTTCTCCTTATTTTCTGCTCCTCTTTACTCTCTTCCTCTCTGCATTATTTCTTTCTCCTCTCCTGATTGTTCTTTTAAAACCTTCCTTCTAGTTTCTTCCTCCACTCGTCTCTTTTTCCCCACTCCTCCTTTCCTTTCTCCTCTAATGTTCTCCATATGCTGATCCTGCCGCCGCTTTAGTCCACCCTCCTTCTCTCCTGTTCCCCTCTTCCTCATTCTCTAGTCTCCTCTTCCTCTCCTCTCATCTCCTGTTTCCTCTTCCCTTCTTTACCCGTTCATCATTCTCTCCTCTCCTGTTTTCTTGTCCTCCTCATCTTCCTCCCTTCAGGCAGCATCACCTAATGACTAAAAGCAGGAGGAGTGTTGCGCCTATCTTTCACCAGCTCAACATTTCTCCTCTAACTCCATCTCCAAGGTAACCGGCATCATGATCATCAGCCTTTGTCATTAACATCATCATCATCACGGCACTAATGATGCTAATTCATAACCAGCTGTGATCGGAGCCATACATCATCTGCAGCTTGACCTCGGCAGGTGAAGAGGCGTGAGGTGCGACCCCGGACAGTCCGGCCCGCTCTGCTGACCTTCCAGACGGGCCGCCGTGGCGCTGAATGTCCAGCATGATGGTGGGAGGTGGGCGGATGCTGGTTGACTGCTTGTGTGGCGTTGGGTGCGGCTGACCTTGGGAGGAGAGGGAAGTCAGGTCTGTTGTTACTGAGGCTCTTTGCTCCGGGAGTCAGTCTGACAGATTAGTGTGGAGTTTTAGCAAGAAGGATATTGAATTGTTTACTTTACCATAATTCATTTTATTGATCAGATTTGGAATCTGGGACTTTCTTTCAATCACAGCGAACAGCTGTTGCCCATAAGGAGATATAAACCACATGATCTGAGTCTGTCAGGCTGAGTCATATGTCTCTCAACAAGGCGGTCTGAATACTGATTCCTCCATCCTTTCCAACAAAGAGTTAGTCCGTCTCTCAATACTTTGACTTCCTGTCTCTAATCCCATTGGTTCCTACTTATAAACACACAAAATATATTGTTTGCAGAAATGTTTTTAGCAAATGTAACGCAAACATAAGGAAATAGTGCATTTGTTGTTGGAGACTACTTTCAGCACTGACACTTGGTGCTCTGGTGACTATTTTGGGCAGCAGGATGTTGGACTGAGTCAAAATAAACATTGGCTCCTGCCGCTTTTCCACCACAGGAACTTTACCCGGGAACCAGGAACCTTTGGAGGAACCAACGCAGTGACCAGGGTCTGAATCTCTCTCTCGCTCTAGGGTGCGCTTTGGAGGCACAGTGGGGGGGTTTTCGAGGCGCTGTGGTTGCTATGATACATAATTTCTGTGGACTTGATGTGCTGAAAGTAGGCTACCTAAATTTATTGAATGTAAAATTGTCACCATAAAGTCCGTAGGCCTACTTACGCTGGTTCTTGCTCTGCATGTAGAGAAGGCTGGAACACGTAGAGTGAGGAGACGGACTCGGTGTTCGTGGGTTCCCAACATTTTGCGGGATAGAAAAAACTTCGGCGAGGAGGAACATCATTTCTTTCAAGAGCGGATGTGCCCAGTGTGGTATTTGCCCCGCCATTCCTGCACTGTGATTGGACGGCTGGATAAAAAGTTACATTGATGAGCGCAGCGTTTTTCCCAAAGTTGAATAGTTTTCAACTCTTGCACCCAGCGCTGATGCGCCCATGTTATAAAAACGTAGCGCTCTTATTGCAATGACTTGAAAACAAACGCTTTGGTGGACATGGGCACTCTATGGTCAAGTTAGCAACGCTTAGCAAGAACAAATATACAACGTCCGGTAAAGTTAGCAAAAATAAATATGCATTGTCTTGTTAGATTTTCAAAATAAAACTCTAGCGTTTCAAAACATCACCAGTTTGAAAAGGGAAGTTATTAAAGTCGTCAAACGTTGCAGTTTGATTAGGTTTAAGCACAAAAACTCTTTGGTTAGGTTTGGGTTAAAATTACTATGCAAGGTAACTAACATCACTTGCGTAACTTATGCAATTTAAAAATAATTAATGCTGACGTTTTCTTCCACATGGGACACAAACCCTGGTCACTTGGTTCAAAGTCCGGGTTCTGGCCCTCCATCCACCCCAACCACCTCCTTACTCACTCTTTTATGTTAAATATAATATACCTGCCTTTACCGCCAAAAACTGACGCTACAGGGCTTCCCCCGTTGTTTGTAAACCAATAAATCACAAACAACAAATAGCACACACAAGTCTCGCTGATGTCGGCCTGAGATTGTACGTCGCCATTATATTTATGCTCAGAAACAGCAGCCAGTGGCAGAGGTGTGTTTACAGCTAACAGCTGATGAAGGTAAGCTAAATCCTGGATCCAGAGTTGTGGTTTTAAGTTTTCATCAGCTTGTTAAGCTGACTAGCTTTTCTAACTAGCGTCAGCCTTGGCTTGTGACGCCAAAAACTACACTAAAAGCTAAACATGAGACATTAATTTAATTGAGTTATTCTAAATATATTTGATGGCATTAGGTCATCAAATATTCAGTTCAGAAGAAATGTTATTCCTGATGTGTTTTCTGGTATATATTAGGGTTTTTTCTGAATCTATTTGCGTAGCGTTTAAGGATTATCATTTCTCCCCTCTCATATCGATGAAATCCACCAGATTAAATGTGGTAGACCAAATCCATGGCATCATTACACATTCATCCTCCCTGCCTTTATTTTATTTTCATCTTGCCTTTACCTTTTAAGCAGGAATATGCGTTTGTGTGCTTGTTTGTTGGTTGATTTTTGGACACATGGCGCAGAGTTTGTTTCCAGCGAGGTCAGACTTTCTTTTCTTCCTGAAGAGACGATGATCTTTCATTGTTCTTCGGTCCTTGACACTAAAGAAAGACTCAGACAGACAGTTTTCTCTTCACAGGTGATTCAATTTATATAAAACATTTTCTCAGTATTCTTCTCGTCTCTGCCGGGGAGTTTTTGTTCCAAGGCTAAAAGACCATTCCAGAGGTTTTATACATAGTTTAGTTCAACTTAATGTTATGTACACATTCCTGCTGAATGTTTTCAGATTGTTACATCAGCTATTTGTCAGATTCACCTTAAATAATCACTAAATAAATGTAGAGATGATCCATCACAGTCAGCACTTGTAGCAGGAGTGAACTTGTTGCTAACGAGATCTGGAGCTTGTGAGGGATGTGACATGTGGATCCAGTTCACATATGAAACAGCTGTCACCATCAAACACGGTGGATGACCACTGACCAGCCAACACCAATTAACCAAATAAGAGCTGAAGGAAACGCCAAACATTGAAGCATAGCTTTTTAACGCCCTACGTACGCTTTAGTGATGTTTTTGCATGTGTAGGGCTCCGGGGTCAAGTTAGCAATAATAAACACCCAACGTCAACCCAAAACATTCATTTCCTAAACCAAACCAATTAGTTTTGGTGCCTAAACCAATCAAATTGCTCCGTTTTAACAACATTAAAGGTATATACAGGAATCTTGGACTAAAATTCAAAAATGTCCCTTTTAAAAGGTGTGCGGCTGATTTAATCGGAGCGACAGTATTAAAATACATTGAAAAAGTCTTGAAAAGGTATTGAATTTTATTCCTCTGTATACCCTGCAGTACTTAATGTTGTTAAATGGTGCAATTTGATTAAGTTTAGGCACCAAAACGACTTGGTTTGGTTTAGGAAATGAAAGGTTTGGGTTAAAATAACTGTGTTACCATGTAAGTTAAGTAACATTACTTAAAGAAAAGAGTCAACACTGACTTTTTGTTTCCAATGAGAACTGCTAATTTTAATAATCTGATTTATTGTTCAGCACATGTAAAAATACAGCTTTACAATATTTAACACAACAAAAACCAATTAGTTTGTCCAAAATAAACACAAGAGGAGGATTTCCTGTCTGAAACGTACAATGCAAATTATCCATAAAATGATTTAAGCAGATAGAAGTTTTCTTCTGCAATATTCTGATATTCTATAGCCAAAAAACCAGGCAGTCACATAGGTACATTGATGACATTTCTAAACGTTGACGGACAAACAAAATAATTAACTTTTATTAATGTTAGAAAGTCGTGACGTTGAGCTTCCATGGGGTAAAATATGCAATTTCTTAGGAGACTTTGAGCAAACACAGAAGACTGACAGCGCTGCATCCACGTGCAGAATCAGAAACACAGTTCTGTTCAAAGTTCTGCTGATTTAGGAGGGGAAAGATTTACAATTCAAACCCCAGCAACTGTATTTCTGCCCGTTTCATCTCTGCCTTGTTTCTTCGGGAGGCGAAGCCAGCCACCGCGGTTTGGAGCAGGAAGTTGTTGTGGTGGAGTTTAGGTAAAGAGAACACGCAGGAACCAAAGAAAACACAACATCGAGAGAAAAACAAAAGAAAACACAAACTAAACCACAAACAGAAAGTACATGTGCAGCGCATTGATTTGTGTTTGAGTGCCTGCATTTCTTCAGCGGTTCGGTGTGATGAGAGTACACACACACACACACACAAACACACACACACACACACATCCGCCGAGCTTGTATGCTCAGGAGAATCTGCAATCTGTGCCATTTTCTCCTGTAGTGAAATATTCGTATTCCCTTTGACAGCCAAGGGCGGCGGCAGAATTTATCTTCACATCCACATCTGAACGTCTCGGCTGCCAAACCGCCGCCCGCCACCGCCGCCCGCTGCCGCCCGCCGAGCCTGGAAATCTGCTCTAATAAGCAGTGCTGGCTGCTCAGGCACTGCTCAGTAAATATTACTCAGTAAATATTACGCTTACCAATCAAAAACGTCATCGGTTTCAATATGACTCCCTCTAAATATCAGACTGGGGGCTGAGTTATAACACTGCATGCCCTTATTCATTCTCCTCATAATTAGTCATTATTCTCTCACATCCACCCAACAAGCTGACTCTCTCTGGCAGGAAGTTTCCTCTCTGCTGTGATGAAAAATGTTTGGAAAGTTTCTTTTCCTGTGGCTGGAGGTTTTTTTTCTACCTTGCTGCTGAGATTTTTGGCCTTAACTGAAGTCGGTCTGATCAAACCCATCAGTGAGCCTCACTGCTGCACTGGGCGACGTGTTCCTTCGTCACCATGAACACAAATATGTTTATGTAGAATTTGCCGACTTGTATGGAGTGTGAACATGAGTGGCTTCAGTAGTGTCAGGGAAGGGTAATATGCAGGAAACGAGATAAATACAGCTAAAACAGCATTTCCAGAAATCGAACCGAACCAAAGGTAGAACGTGTGAAGAGAAACAGGTCAAAAAACTGACGAATCCATCAGCAGGAAGGTCTGTAACTTCAGCACAGCAGCTCCATGAAGAATGAGGAGTTACAAATAAACTAGATGTAGTGTTGTAGTAAAGACCGCCTAAACCGAGACCGAGACAAGACCAGAGTTTATTGAGACCGAGACAAGACCAAGACTTTTAGAGGCTGAGACCAAGTCAAGGCCAAGACCAGTTCGCCACATTTCATCATACACAATAAAATGTGAACGAGATCACAGGTGCTTCTCAAATTGATCTGAAAGCTCCACATTCCCATTAAAACACCCGCATACAAACACTAAAAGCTGAAATCAACGTAAGCATCTTTATTCAACACTCCTTTTCCACGCTTACTATTGCTGGGAGGGGCATTAACAGGAACAACTCAATTTTAATTAGGCTAATTGGTGACATTTGAAGCAATAAGTTTTACATCCAATCACAGTTAGAATGTTAACAAATAAATGATTTGATGCAAAAGCGATTTAGTGATATTCCCAAAGTTATGGTCTTGAAATAACATCCCGAGACATTGGCCACACCCACAAATTACCCCACAGGGCGTCGCCACATTTTCAGCTGGAACCAACGAGCTTGGACGTGAGAGCCACATGTCCAAGTAAGTTCGACCGTATCGAGAGATGGTCTTTTATTGGTGACAAGAGGAAGAAGAACAGCTCCAGACGTACACTTAAACCTCCAACAGCTCTGTGCAAAGCTGATGCCCCCAAAGATGATCTGTATTTATAACACATTTTACCCCGATGGTGGCACTACTGTTGGGGAAAGCTCACAAGGTCAATTGGATGGGCAGTTGTACAGAGCAGCTTGCTACCGAGGTCAACTCCAAAAAGAAACCACCGTAGTGGAAGCTATGAGGCACTGAGCAGACAGACTGCCGAGAGAATGAAATACAAAGTTGAGCATAGTGATCAATTTCTTCATGATCTGTTTGCCAAAACAGTCTGAATAGATCTTAAAACTGCTGTTTCTATCCTACGCCAACAAACTACGGAACCAGCAGATAGAAGAAACAAGTCAAAAAGTCCAAAAAAAAAGTTTATTAAGCAGGTGGCTCGTCACCGTTCACAATTATCCCTCTGTTTACGTCCCACTTTAGCCGGTTGTTAAAAACCAACACCTGCAGGTGGAGCGAGCGGAGGAACTACTTCCTGCTGTGGAGGAAGACAAAAGGACAGCAGAGTAACGAGTTTCGACAATGTCTGTAACAAGAGTCGACATTATCTGCTGCTGAGCTGAGTGTGTGTGCGTGTGGGTCTCTACCTTCTCCATAATGGATTGTGACGGGCTGATTGAAGTTTACTGAGAGCTCCTAATTGGACCAGAATGGAGAAGTGGTTTTGTGTTTTATTTTGTGTGTGTGATCGTGTGTGTGTGTGTACAGCTAATGGCTTTGTGTGTCTGTGTGTGTGTGTGCCTCATGCTTAGTTTCTTATTTTATTGAAACACTATCTGTGTTCTGTCAGTTTGGATCTTGTAGTCATACAAACATTTGTTTTGCTTTTAATGCTGCAGGCCGATTCCTCTCTGTGTGCCCGCCTGTGAACCTGCAGTTTTTTCCCCCCACACCTGCACACGCTGACATCAGCCTCACCTGGCTAAAATGCTCAGTTTTCCTCCCCTCACCGCTCACCCACACTGTTTGTTCTCTGTGAAGCCTCTGTAACGAGCGTGGTGACTATTAGCCAAATGGCTGTAATATTACTCCCCTCAGACTGCACAGTCACTTTGCTCCTCATGTTGGCAATCTGTCTGAATGTGTTCTCAGTTATTGCCTCTGCTCTCCTCCGCCAGCCAACGTTATTAGAGT
>JAPMOB010049226.1:0-11418 GCA_029875015.1 Lepomis gibbosus | reverse complement strand
GGAAAGGAGATTACAGTAGTAATCTTTACTCATTACCATTGACAGCAATGTTGCCCTGCACGATTGCTCTAAAAGTTGCTGTGTGTATCATCAGCTTTACAGTTCAGTGTTTAGACGAAGTATGTGCAGGCTGCATTTCTTGCAGTTTCTTCACACCTGGGATGGAATAAACGCCTTCAATAGGCAGAAGGAAAGGTTTGTCCAGCTCTCTTTTGGGCAGAGGAACGTAAGAATCCACAATCTCCAGCAGCTGCATCACTGCATTCACACCAAGGTCAGGCTCTCTGTTCTGTGATGGAGCAAAAAAATCCAAACATTATTCCATCAATCACATCTAGATGCCTTACATTAGAGAATCAAAATGTATTGCAATTAGTTATTAGCAATAAAGAAACGAACCACATTCAGGCTAATGATTCAGTGGACTTTTTTCAGTGGATTTTTACAAAATCTAACTGATAAACAGATGTGAGTAGCTGACAGAGCTGTAAACCAAGAGTGAATTTAACAGTGGTTACGATCAGAAGATTTCATGTAAAGGTCTAAGGTTGTACTGTCCCGACTTGAACTTGCGACCTTGGGAATGGGAGGTGAATGCGCTGACAAGGAGGGTAAAACCCATGTTTGCGAGCGTCTGTCGCTAGCATGTCTCTTAAGGTGTCGGGGAGTGAGGTTGACTCACTGCACTGCTGCCATTATAGCACAGTTTTATCTAAA
Organism: Lepomis gibbosus; assembly: GCA_029875015.1. Taxonomy (NCBI): domain Eukaryota; kingdom Metazoa; phylum Chordata; class Actinopteri; order Centrarchiformes; family Centrarchidae; genus Lepomis; species Lepomis gibbosus. The sequence goes on along the minus strand of JAPMOB010049226.1, from coordinate 10,701 downwards.
TTGTATGCTGAATTACTGCCAGTGTTCCCCTCACCTCCAGGGCACAGAGAGCTGAGCCTATTACAACAGGTGTGTTCTCGCCATCGTAGCCGAACTCTGTGAGCAGTTCTCGGATCTCAATCTCCACCAGCTCAAGCATCTCCTTGTCCTCCACAGCATCGGCCTTGTTGATGAAAACCACCACATGCTCGACACCTATCTGCCTGGCCAACAGGAGGTGCTCTCGTGTCTGAGGCATCTGGCCGTCAGTGGCAGCCACCACCAGGATGCAGCCGTCCATCTGGGCTGTGCCTGTAATCATGTTCTGAAAGAGTTTGGGATCATTTAGGGGGGGTTAATTCAAATTTTAAGTTACTTATACAGTTACTAAATATGTTAAAATTAAGTTAAGAAAAACAATGATTCTGAAATAACAATAAAGTTGCATCATGTTCAGCACTTTTTAGGCCAGGTTAGCAGCAAGTGCTGTGTAGAAGCAAAGCAGATTACCTTGACGTAGTCAGCATGACCAGGGCAGTCTGTGTGAGCATAATGTCTGTTGGCTGTGGTGTATTCTACATGAGAGGCGTTGATGGTGATTCCTCTGGCTTTCTCCTCTGGGGCATTGTCAATGTCCTCATACTTTTTATAGTTAGCACCACCAGCGTCAGCGAGCACTGAAGACACAGTTCAGATTTTTTATGTCACAAAATTAGAAATATTATATAATATAGGAAAATATAATCTCTAATCAAGTCATATAATTCAGTGTGTACTGTAAGAGTACAAGCTAGCATGTCAGCGATTCTACCTTTTGTGATGGCTGCAGTCAGGGTTGTCTTGCCGTGATCAACATGGCCAATTGTTCCAATGTTCACATGTGGCTTGTCTCTGCTGTATGTCTTCTTTGCCTCTGCAGCAAAGGTCCGCCGATTCAGAGGCACAGCACACTGCAAGGCAAGGACAATTCAAAGTATTTAAAATGAAGTTACAAAATCCATGTTAAACAAGCTGTGGACTGCAGTTTGTTTGCATGCTCACCAATTTGAAGGAGCTGTGGAGGAGGCTCGGCGAAGAAAGCTGAAGGGCTGGGAAGGGGGAAACAACATGAGAATTATATAAAAGTAGATAATTATCTGACAGGAAACTCCAGTTTAGGTCCTCCCGTAAATCCACTAATACCTGTTCAATTTCTTGTCACTCACAATACAAACATGGAAACTTTGTCAAAACTATTTTAGGCCCATGAAAGACATTAAAACTCTGCATTTTTTCAATCTCACTGCAAAATATATTCATGCCCCATTGACTGAATTAACAGTTTGAAGTTGCTTATGTCAGTTTCCATCAGTGCAGACTTCTGTTTATATAGATAAGATGTCTCATTAGCTTTAGCATCTTGGCATACAGTCCAATCAAAATATATATTATGCAAGTGTCAAATAAGTAAAAGGGTAAGACATCAGTGTCATTTATTTTTTTTTAAAGAAGTTAATACTGTTTTACAATTACATTTTACAATACCACAATATTACAATAATAAACATAAGCATGTCCGGAATTCTTATGCTGTTTTGCACCAGCGTTCATCGGTGCCCATCAGTAGTTTCTCATGGTAGCAATGGGACTGTTTCAATGTTTTGTGTCAGGTTTAACAACCATGCAGGTTCGATTAGGTGGCTAAAGCAGCTCTGCAGCAGTTGACATTAAGCTAACGAACCCTTTTGACCCAGAAGAGAGTGTCACTGTCCTTAAATGAGCTGCTGTTACTTATCTAAACATTTAGCTTCGGTACCTATTTAGCTGTCTATAACATTACGTAGTTTTTCATCACAATTGATAAGGTCGTCATCGTTAGCTAACACTCATTGGTGACCTTGTTCTTATTTCGGAAGATACAACATCATCTATCTTTTTCATCGTATGTTACATTTCTACAGACGCGAAGAACATATTCTGTTGTAGAGAACAAATCAGCGTGCTATGAAACAACAAACGGTTGGAAATGCATATAGAGGCTCATGCTATTGAACAATTAAACGATTTTTACCGGAGAAACACGCACGCAACCCCACAAGCGCCGCCATCTTGGATGGTTAGACAAACCAAAGATGATGACAAAATCAAGAGAGTACCTGGCGTACGCTGCAGCCCTTGGGATGGAAAAATAGCCTATTTATCAGTTACAACGGACACGGTATATCAGGTGTAACAATACAACAACTACTACTACTACTGCACATCAATAAGAGAGAGTGCCACATTGCAGGTTTTAAATTTTTTTAGGACTTCAACGCAGAGCATTTTATTTTTGAACTTGAGAAACTTTTCCTACTTTTAGCAATTATGTCGATATTCAAGAAGAAAGTGATAAGATTTAATTATAGTAAATGTTATACTATTTAACAATCATGTATCATATAACATAGCATGTATTGTAGCATTATATATTACATTAATATCGCAACACAAAACTTCATATTCGACATATGTATTCGACACTGTTCCTGTGTTTGAGGGGATTCTCGTGCGATACTCCTCTCATTTTTACTGATGCTCTCTGAACGTAGCGCGTGAAGGACGTGACTGATTTACCTTAACTACGCTAATACGGTACTGTTTGCTGATGTGCCTTTTGAATACCAAGGTCGAATCACTGTCCGTTTTACTATATCACAATTTTGAAGCATTAAATTGGCGCAAAAAAAAAATAAGTAGAGTGAAAAAACAACTTTGAGGTGATGGTAGAATGCGGCAAAAAAGTTTGCCAATTTGGTTCAGGGTTTACGGTAAAGCATGGCAGCCTCCATGACACTCGTGAGATCAGCTAGCTAGAATGTTCTAGCACCTTCATGTTTCTGTGTTTATAAGGGGAGTTAGCTTTTCCAGAGCATCACTACCGCGTGTCCATTAACTGAAAACTTTACTTTTATAGGACTTTTCAAAAGGTAAGTTGGGGATTTACTAATTTTATCAAAAGACTCAATGTTATCCTAAATGAGAACATTTAACATTAGCCAGTGTGTGCTAAGCTCAGGTTGTGTTGGATTGCTGGGTTTCAGTAATTTCACTATTATTGTATGATTCTGGTGACATGAACTAACGAGCTGTTACCACCAAACTGCACCGACCGTGGTCTTATAGCGCCAGGGTAGCATCTTTAGAGTAAAGTCAGATAAACTACATAAAGATACTTCTGTCTGCTGAATTTGCTTCCTGACTTTGGAGTTCATATCCTCAGGTCCTGTCCACTACTACCACACGTCATTTTTGAAACTCAGTTGTCGTTATCTTGCTATTTTTTTCTCTACAGCTGTGTACATCATGGCAGAACCAGAAGACAGACAGAACAGAAGGTATCCTCAGAACCTCCAGGGAGTCCTGCAGCTGGCAGTGGAGGCTGGCTCAGCCGCAGAGGGACCTGCCCCGGTTGAACCCATGTCAGAGGAGGTAAGTGGCTTTAATATACATTTGAAGTCTGAGAACACACACACCCACCCCTTACTGAATCCAGACTCTACTTTTTGTTGTTGGAGTCAGAAACAAATTAATATATAGCACAACTTTATGGAGAAAACTTTCAAAATTATTTTTTTTACTGTTGAACTTACATTTATGAATGTGGAATTTTGTCAACACAATTAATACATTTATAATGAAGTACATATATTCTTTACTTTGACTTCTATAAAAGCACATTATCACATTCTTCCGCAATAACTTAGTCTTTATAAATATGGTCAATGATGAATCTGCAGAAATTTTGAAAAAAAGATCTGGTGTGTAAGCTATAACAAAAGAGGTACAATTTTACATTGATGGTCGGCCAGAACAGACAATTTGAATGTGTCAACTTGGGCTGTGGGAAATTGTATAAAGCATTTTAAAAACAATGCTCTGCCATTAATTGCAATGTTACAGTGGATAAGTCACATGCCTATGCTGTGGCAGACACCGGTTCGATTCCCATTGCGACACATCCACCAATGTGTCCCAGACCAAGACACTTAACCCCTAGTTGCTCCATAGGAGTGTGACCCCAGACATATATAGCTTGTATTTAATTGTAAATCACCATGGAGAATAGCATCATCTAACTAACAAATTATTATTATTGTTAATTTTTAATTTGTGTTTATCCATTAATTCTCAATAATAATTTCTCTAATGTCTCTGTCAGAACCATTTGAATGAAACATAATAGTGCCTAGTTCCAAATTAAATCTCTTTCTCAAATGAATTTGGGCAGAGTCCAGGTAGACTTAGGTCAAATTTCGTGGGTGTTTGAGACTCTGTTTTTAAAGGACAGTTCCATCTTATTTTTGTTTGGACCCATTTTTGTGCTCTTTCTTTGTTGCAGAGGAAAATGTGGCTGAGAGAAGCTCTTGCAGAAGTCTGCAAAGGGCAGATGGATGAAGTGGAGCAGATGAAGGTGTGCTTGGAAGTCTTACGCAAAGATGGAATGAGCGAAAGGGAGAGAGAAGGAGAGCTGGAGAGGGATGAAGAAGATGAAGATGAGCGGGAATCAGTCCTTGAGGTGCTGTCAGAGTTGTGTGAGAACCTGGACAATGCTAGAGGTTCGTAATAAATTATATTAGAGTTGATATTTTCCATGCAGTCTATAGATCAGATGTTAGCATTGACCTAGAGGCACGTTTGACTGAGGTTATGGGTAAAAATCCAATATATATAAAATAATATATATATATAAAAATATAAAAAAATGTATATACAGTCTATGGTAAAAATGCTGTTTGTCTTTTTATCTGCTTCTCAGACCTAATGACTCTTGGTGGACTGGAATTGTGCTTATCCCAGTATCTTTGTCATACCCAAAGTGGACTGAGGTGGCGTGCTGCTGAGCTTATCGCTTCCTGTGCCCAGAACATGCCGCAGGTGCAGGTCTACTTGCTTAGCATCGGGGCGCTGCCAAAACTGCTGCAGCTGACAGACTCAGACCCCCACCCCACCGCCAGAGTAAAAGCCCTTTACGCTGTGTCATGTGAGTATCAAAGACAGATCTGAGCTTCAGCATTGAAAGAGTGTAAAACATTTAGACTAGATTGTAATGCTCTCTATATTCATGCCGCAAACAAACTGTGTCCTGCTGTGACTTCAGGTCTGGTTCGGGAACAGGAGGCAGGACTCCAGGCATTCTTGTCCCATGATGGCTTCTCAGTGCTGATGCGAGGCATGCAGTCTGAGAACGAGAAGCTCAGGACCAAGTCGGCATTCCTTCTGCTTAACCTGCTGATGTCACATCCTGAACAGAAAGGTATGAATGATGAGGGTGTTAAAATAGGAGAGCACTGTTAAACAAATCTGTGGATTTAAAAAAAAAAATTATTTTCTTTTTTTGGTGGAAGAAAGTGGCATTCAGACCATCTTGTGATACTACACTCCTCCAGTTAGTTTAAGGTTTAGTAGTTCTTCACTGTCAAGGCAATTTTATTTATAAAGCCCAATATTGGGAATCACACCTTTTTTAAAAGCTGGATTGAAGAACCTCAGGAACGGAGGACAAATCCCGCTCCCAGGACGGACAGACATGAAGTAGATGTCATGTGTAGAGAAAAGGCCAAAACCATGAAATTACAGTATTGCACAGTCATGATGATAAAAATATAATGATTTACATAGTTACAGAAGAATATCATATAATGGAATATAATGCTAAATGGCACACTTGTTGAGTCTCTGATATGTTACTGTCTTTAAATGATTGAATTTGCAGTAAGTGGTATAAAACAAACCAATTAATATGAATTGAAACAAGCAAATTCATTGCAGCTTTAGCCTTCTAAGTTAGGAAGGGACCCTCCGTTCAGTGGAGGAAATGGTTAACCACTTTATAGTATTTAATTATAGAACACTATGTCAGTAAAAGTGTGTAATAATGTAAAACTCTCACACATCACCTTTCTTTGTTCAGTCAGGTCACCTGGTTCACTCCAACCTCCTGCAAGCTAAGGCACTGGCACACTTATCCATAAAGCCATTGTTGGTTTACAACCACCTATATACATTTATTTAAAAATAGATGTGTGTGTGTACAGCTCTTCATTCTCAGGACTCATCTTTTAATTTCCCAAAATCTGCACTGAACTGGGTAAAAGAGCCTTTATGTACTGCATGCTGCTCCCTCTGCCTGGAACCAGCTCCAGTTACAGTCGGTTTTAGAAAGCTCTTGGGTTGTTAAGGGGTCATTTAGGCTATTTTAAGATAAAATATTTTAGAATAGTATCCAGGGCACTTTTAAAAACCCCTTTGTAATCTCAATAAGGCTGTTCTTGTTAAATACAGGAAAAGAAAATCCAAGCTGTTAATTGACTAGGCCACCCTGAGCTAAGCCACAACAGCTCTGTTAGTTTGGATGTTAAATTAAGGCAGCTCTGATCCCAGAAACTACACAGATACTGCACCCCCAGTTAGCCTTGAACCGGTTTACAGTAGTTGTGTGCTGTGCCTCTCATTGGGCAAACTGAGTGTAATTAGAATGAGCTCTTATCATAAATCTTAAATAATATATTCAAATTTTCACCTGTTGTTGTTGTTGTTCCTCTGATCTAATACTATTCAGCAAAGTCACATCCCAAAGTAGAAAAAAAGAACCTGATTGCTGCCTTTGTTGTTGTCAAGAGCCTTGATAAGCTTGATCTTCTTGAAGTGATGTTCATTTTGTCAATCCCATGTTTCTCTATTAAGCATGTTCACACTGACATTGCAACGTTGCTTCTTCATTCACTTTGGGTCTGATATATATCTCTCTGTTTCCTCCTTGCTGCAGAGACAGTTGTCTCAATGGGTATGGTCCAGCAGCTGGTATCTGTTCTCTGCACCCCACACTCACCTTTCCATGAACATGTGCTTGGTGCCCTTTGCTGGTAAGAAAACCTTTTTACCTTGCCACTTTCACCACTCACAAATTAATTATACAGAGTAATTAAACCCTTTTGTGTTTCTGTTGTCTAGTCTGGTGGAAGACTGTCCACAGGGTCTGAGAGACTGCAGGAATCCCACTCTGGGCCTGGAGGAGTTTCTCAGGCAGAGATCCAGAGAGCTCCAAGGAAAAGAAGAGAGTCAGGTAATTCCTATTTCTTTGAGCCTCATGGTCAGAGAGAGAGAGATAAAACTAGATTCATGAATTGTGATAATTCAGACCCAGAACTGTTGTAGTCTTTTTTTTATTTATTTCTAAAGCAAGCAGAAGAGATTGTTGTAAGGACATTTGCCTTTTTTAAATATACAACTTCTGCTGCATGACTGCAAAATCTAGTGTTGAGGAAACATTGCGTAGTAAGTCATTAACAAAAAGATTTCAGCATCTGACCATATCCATTTCTTACTAGATGCCAAAATGTACAGTAGATACTTTATTTAAAAGTAAATTTAATTTCTAGGCCATTTTAAAAATCCATATTCTAGGATTTGGCTTAAGTCTAATTTTGTTTCCAACAGGAAGAACTGGACTTCTGTGAGCGTTTGAGGGTTACGTGTTTCCATGCGCAGCAGTCAGATGACAGTGGGATGGATCGCTGAAGTCTTATTTACCTTAACTGTTTTGGTATCAGTGTGCAAAGATGTAACAAAACGTTTTGCAACGTTTCTGTCTGTTATGACAGACTCTGTCCATATGTTGCATGTCAATCCAGGGGCTGGATTTTACTGTGTAAATAACTAATGTATAAAATACTTTTTCGAGTCAGCTGTTATTTTACTTCAGTGTTTTCAGTTCTTCTTCTTCTTAAATGTTATACCAAACATCTCCATCACAGGTAGTATTTAAGTATTTTAGTCTGTTTGAATCCCAATGTTAATCTAGTTGTGTACAATGTTAGTTTGTCTCAGTCTCTGAGTTAAAGCATTTTATTTTAGTCGATCACCTCTTCAAACATGACTCAGAATGATGAACATCATTGTTTTTTTTGTTGTTTTTTTTACAGCATATTTATTTATTAACACAAGATGAGTGTTTAAATACATATAATTGCCAGATCACAAGTGAAAAACCGTAGCACCGTGTGTATCACCTACACATTAACTTGGATGTCAATGATTAAAATATTTTGGCACAGAATATAGATATTAAGTTTCTGAGTTACTCTTTTGTTTTTACTCTGTGGTATTTACAAATGTATGGTCATTGAAATATCAAATACAAATTGGAAACAAGATATCTTGACTTGCAAGCTGCTTTTTGTAAACCATCTTTGGAACTCTGCTAGTAGCTGTCAAGTGCTGACCAGTAGTAGTTTTCTTGTTCTGTTTATCTTCCTCTTTCCCTGTATTTGACAGGTTCATATTAATAACTGACCTACAAGATGTATTTATAGGCAGTTTTGCGATCTTACCAGGCTGAGGGAGATAGGCCTACTTAAGACTTTTGGGGTGCCACTGGGATGCTGTTTAGGACCTCTTCCATTTTGCAAAGTCATCCGTGCTCTCCACTGCCTTTACATCACCCACAGCTATTAGTAGCTGTGCCAGATAATATGTCACCATGACAACATTGTTACCATGCCTTATTGGTGCAATCACCTTGAAAACTTGCAGAGCCAGTGACAGGTCAGACACCATGAAGAACAGACTTCCTAACAGTGTTGCTGCGTGTCGGGTTCTGATGGCCAATGTCCCCATTAGAATAATTAAGACAAAGTAGATTCCCACACCAGGAATTAGTAAATCTGAGTTTGGTGCCTTCTGCAGGAATGGATACAGGTAGATGTAAAAACCTCCTCCCAGCATAAACAGGATCAGATAGACAAAACGAATACAAGAGGAAGAGGGATATGCTGCATAACGACTGGAGAGGAAGGTGAGTGAGTACAGCAGATGAGCCACAGCAAATGCACCCATTCCTGAAACAGATGTATGAGATGCTAAGGACATAGACTCAGTAAATAAATAGGTACATTATTTGCATAATGCAAACCTTTGCAGCTTGAAATTAGTGTCTTATTCAACAGATTGAAAGATTGAAGTGAATATTTATTTTTAATTACAATTAGTAATTACACTTATTACTATGCAGTGCTCTTCGTCACTGTTGACTAATAAGAGACAAAAATGCCCAACTTGCAGCTTAAGCTGAATCTAGAAAATGCTCCAATTTGTGCATCACTTGTACGAACAAGGCTCTTACCATGCAGAAAAAGCTCAGGCCATACAAGGCAGCAGTCACCAACAGCAGAGAAGAGCAGTCCTCCTGCTACACCCAATACGCCTTGACCTCTGTTCCAGCTCAGCACTACTGCAGCCAATAGGAGTGTCGGTGCTGATTTGACACCTGCGGACGTGATGGACGCGGGGAAGTCAGGGGTCCACAGGTAGAAGTACACGGCTATGGACAAAAAGAAAGGCAAGAGAGAAAAGAAGAGAGCACAGGACTGATAGAGAGCGAGGGACAGAAAGAAACGGGGAGACATGTCATTACTTGAATTTTCAAAGAGGCTGAAGTAATGATTTTAGAAGGTTGTAGTAAGTAACACAAGCATTGTCCAATGACTTTAAATAAGAGTAAATGTTTTTTTATGTACCATATTTCTCCTCTTCCGCCTGTCATAGGCATCTGTCTCAAGGATGTCCATTGTCTCAGAGTCAACGCTGTAGTAGGCTCCAGCAGATTTCTCAGTTATATGAACCTGTCGTCTGCGTCACCTTCTATTTTCTTCTGTCTTTGCAGTTCTGCCTTTACCACCTTGGTTACCAACACATATAATCCTCAGATGCTCTTGTCTTGAACTGCTGTCCCTTCTATCCAATCTCTGCCGTGTCTCCCAGTCTGTGGGTATTACAGAGCAATGAACTTTGGGCCGATCCTTGCTGTGTGATTGCACTCTGATAATCAATGTTCTCCCTGCTTTATTCTCATGGACAGAACTGGCCTTTGACCTCCTCAGCTCTAATATATCAGTGACATCAACACATGAGGTGCAAAGTTGAACTTGTAGCAAACTCATATACCACAAATGTTGTTCTCCTACTTTACATGTGATCTTCTGATGATTGTTGGTAGAGACAAATTACTGTAATTGTGGGATGATGGCCACAGTCTTAACAGAAAGGGACCCCCTTTGGAGAAATCCTTTAAATCGTATCTCTTAACCTTGTAGGCAATATAAAACACTTTTTGGGAAGACTGCGATCAAAGTCTTAATAAAGAAAAAATGGATTACATGTTAACTTCTCAAAAAAGAACACATAGCAACATGCAAGAAAAATAAAATGTAAACATGTTTATTGATGTACAGTACATTTAAGGTAAGAATCAAATTCTGTCTAATCACTCAAACTGAACTTAGTTCTTTGTTGCCCTTCACTAAAGATTCTGAATGCACCTGAAAACGAAATCGTTTCAGCGATGGAGGACAAGCCCAGTGTGAGATAAGTCCACACACTGCAAAACTAATAATGATTAACTATGGCCTCTCTAAGTCAAACTTTGTACTGTGCTTGCCCACAAGTCCCACAGTCGTAGGCTGGTCGCCGTGCTTCAGGTCGGGAGACACAGCTCTGGAGGGGTGTGATTATCTGGTGAGTAGAGCAAGCAAGTGTTTTTACTGATCAAGAAGAGAAGGAGATCACATAGGAAGTAATGTTAAAAGCATGTATGTGTGTGTTGGTTTGTGTTTTCAAACCATGTTTGCTTTCTCAGCACAAGACATGGCAACCAGCTCTTCTTCCCAAAGGATTGGAGTTGTAGGATATGGACATCTAGGTCTG
>JAPMOB010049224.1:0-26345 GCA_029875015.1 Lepomis gibbosus | reverse complement strand
TGAGTGGTTTGCATCTTGTGGTGTGGCCTCTATATTTCTGCTCTCTGAGTCTTCTTCCAACAGTGGATTGTGATACCTTCGCCCCTGCACGGTGGAGGTCGTTGGTGATGTCACTTACTGATGTTTTGGAGGGTTTTCTTCACAGCTCTCACCAGATATCTGTCATCAACTACTGTTGTTTTCCTTGTCCGACCTGTTGGACATCTGCTGCTCAGTACACCAGTAGTTTCTTTCTTTTTCAAGACATTCCAAATTGTTGTGCTTGCTATGCCCAATGTTTGTCCAATGGCTCTGGTCGATTTTCCTTCTTTCCTCTGCATCCTCGGCCAAGGATGAAAACTTAGACTATTTCCAATAGTTTTGCTCACTTGAAAAATGCGTGGTTTGAAACAAAGAGTGGTATGTGCTGAGTTGTTTAATACATGTAGATGTGAATAACATGAAATCAGAGCTGAAATTCTGAACTCTCATACTCATCTTTTATATCTTAAACACAAATGTCTTCAATGAACACCAAAAACAAAGGAATTTGCCTTACCGTTCCAATACTTTTGGAGGGGACTGTACAAGGTACAATGTGCAAGGGTGTTTTTTAGTCATTATACAACAACAGGCTGAATAACAAAATGAAATTTATAGTTCCGTCATGCTACACACACATATAATTGCAAAAAGTGTAGGCCTGTATTAAAATATGTTAACATATAAAATAAAATAAAACAATACAGTTATTTACATACATTTGATATATGACAGATGTTTTACCAATACGCCACAGGAGTTGACGAAAAGATTCATCACAACACCCAGCCAAATCAAATACACCAAGTAATTACTTTTACACACTAGTGATGACTCAAACCTAGAGACCCACAGAAGAGAGTCATGAACTAATCAATTCAGCTGCCGTGTGACATGTGAACGTAATTGAGTCCAAGACCATCCACTAATGCAGGAAAATGAACAAATCACTCACTGAGACTAGTCGTTCCTCCTGAGTCATATACAAGACCAAGGTCAAATGAACGATTCTTTGAACGAAGCAACAATATTATGCGCATTAAATCCAATGTATTACAGCCTTGCTAATCATTCCTGCCCCAGCCATAGCCATAATCACAGCAACGGCCATAGATACAGCCATGTACTCAGTCTAATAACAAAGATACAGCGGTCGAATCATCTGCAGTGACCATGATAGATTTTCTGCCAAAATATCAGCACAACAACATTGGTTAATACCAATTACCAACTTAGGGCCTGATTTACTAACATCCCAAATAAAGAGTACTAAATTGAGTGCGCATTCTCAAATATTGCACGTGTAATTGTAGTACAAGTTATGGGTGATTAACTAATAATTATTGTGTAGATGACAACAGGAGAAAACACAACAGAGGTGACAGTATTTCAGTGAAGGATTTGCGTGTTTTAATGGTTTTCACCATGGAGAGTAAAAACCTTGGTTTGTTTCATTCAGTATGTGGAAATCGTATGTACCCGTCCATCCTGCCTTAGTATGCACTAAGTAATTGGGAAAGCACACCTGAAAACTGCTTTGGAAAACCCAGTAGAATCAGCTACAGTAGGCTGGAATGACCCAGACGCGAGTAGGAAACAATCACTGACCGTCCGCACTGTGCCCGGTCGCTATGTGATCTCCTAAGAAAAGAAGTCAGGTTGAAAATAATTTTGCTTTATTGGCATGAATGTTAAAACACCAGTATTTGCAAAGCTAAAGGAAAATACAAAAAAACAATTCAATTCATGTAATTCTAATAATGATTTTAGTTAAATTATATATATTGGATATAGAGGCCCTGCGATGGACTAGCGACCTCACCAGGGTGTACCCTGCCTTTGGCCCAATGTCAGCTGGGATAGGCTCTTTTACATCGTCAATAGCGGTTGATGCTGGATGGATGGATGGATGGATGGATGGATGGATGGATTGATGGATATTGGTTATAGAATTATATTATCTAATATTGTTAATTTCTCTACGTCTTCTTTCATTACAGCTGTGTCTCCTCCAACGATAACAGCAGCCATATCTGCGCAACACTTGCACCTATCTTTCAAATGTATTAAAAACAGATGCTGTTCTCACATGAAATTGCGTTAAGGCTTGGTAGATTACATTGCATGTAGTAATTAAATGTATTTGCATGTTCCCTCCCATTAGTTCGCACAATAAAATTGAAAGGCCCCAGGCTGCACATTTATTAAGACAAAAGTAGTAAATGAACAACAGGTGCTATCTTGCACTTTTGAAAGACGTCATTCTGCATGCACACTGTTAGCAGATCGGCTTACGTGTTATTTTGCCTAACCTTTAGTAAATCTGGCCCCTAAAGTGGTAATCAGACTAACCTAGCAAACATTAACATATGAAACTAATGCCACCAAACGTCAAATGACTACTAAAGTGTCCATTCTTTTCTCCCTGAAGTCTGACCTTGAACACTTATTTCAGCAGTCTATAATAAGAACCTTTTAAAGTAATGGCAGCTGAACACTGTCAGCCAAAGCGAGTGACAGCCCGGGGAGGTTCTCCATCATTATTCAGCTGGGACCGTATTACCATCAGGAGGTCACCGTTTATATACAGAATGTCAGTGGAACAAAGCAGAGACCTCGTGTGAGATGACAGTTAATCACATAGACTCTGGTTGGTGTAAAGGATCTTGTCTTGCTGCCTGCCTTTAACTGGCAAGCTATGACTTAAACAGCAGGTATCAGTCATAGTCTGAGAATTGTGATGTTAATGGAGTGATATTATTAATTTTCAATTTATTTATATAGCGCCAAATAACAGTGTTAGTACTGTACTGTCACCTTTGTTATTATTTTTAATTGTTGTTATTAAGAGATGTGGATGTGATGACAATAAACATAGTTATAAATGAGTCATTCTCCCTCTCACACTTCAACATCTTCCCCCTCCCCAGGGTCTAGGGACTGCCAATCTTAGGATCAGGCAGAAATCTCAGACCAAGCTCCCTAGCCCCTCCGTCCTCTATTCCTTCCACTACACCCTCTCACTATCTGCCGTGGAGCTCTGGTCACAGACACCTCCTGGCAGAAGGGGGACACCACACGTCTTATTGTCTCCAGTCAGCTAATTAAAACTCTGGCTGCCCCATCATATTGTCAGACTGGCTCTTGCTAACACATACAGACGACAAATAAATGTCAAAAGTGTGGGTGTTAATTTGACAGCAAGCTGAATGAAATAGTTTGCTCTGGCTCTCGCTTTGTATTTGCAGAGGAGGAGTGAGATCAATAAGGCATCTACCGAGTGTGTGACCGAGTCACATGGTCGGTCATCTCTGTGGCTGAGCAGCAGAAAATGCTGCTGAGCTCAAGACATTCCAAATCTCTCTGAGCTCTGCATTGTTGCCTTCTGTTCACTCCAGTTTCCCAATGGTGCGACTCATCACTCATTCCAGTCCCTTATAAATTGTACTTTACATATGCTGGCTGTGTTGAATGGAGCTGGAAAATTAGTATTGTTTGTCTCTTGGGAACAGAGTCACTTGCCTTTTTTCTTTTTCAAGAATAGAAAGACTTTCAAAAAATTCTCAAATCGCATCCCCACTCATTTTCTTTCTCATCTATTTATTGCCTCAAAAGCAACAAAGCCTCTCTTTAAAGAGGTGGTATTATGCTTTTTGGCTTTTCCGCTTTCCTTTATTGAGTTATATCTCTTTTTTGTTCATGTAATAGGTTTGCAAATTGAAAAAGCCCAAAGTCCACCCCAAAGGGATTTCCCATCTCCCACAGAAAGCACTGCTCTGAACTGCCTGATTGGCTAGTAGTCCTTAACTAGGAACTGCTATGTGCCTAACAAAGATCATGTAGAGACAAGATGTATCACTCCATAGATAAAACAAAGCATTCAACACACGGGGTAAAAAGAAGAGTTGCAGCAATGTGCTGGATGACAAAAATATTGTGTTCTTTGAAAATGAAACCATGTAAACCGGTTCTGGTACAAACCATAAACAGGATTTTGAACCTGAAAATGAGCATATTACCACCTCTTTTACTTCTTTTCCAATTCTCCGTTGCATTGAAGGTTAAGGCTGTGAATATTCTGTTTTTCTTATTGTCAACAAATCCCACAAAGGTGGACAGGTTCTGTATGGCAAAGGCAGGTTGTTATGTATTTTATAGGTCCATGTTTATTTTAAAATTATTTTAAACAACACATCAGTGAGCCACATTGTTGCGCTGGATGACATGTTATATTTTTCAGTATGACTTACAGTATGTGGCTTGGAGTTGAATTCCACATGCAGAGCAGGATAGTCAGAAAGTTTTTACGCAATGTTGGTTTTGGTCTTTTCACGGGATTTGTTGGCAATTAGAAAAATACACAACTCCTCCGGTTTTATTGTCAGACCAGATCACAGATTTTGCCTGTGAAAATGTACCTGTTTTTATGAAAAGCTGGAAGAAGAGGAAAAGTGTGTGTAGGATAAGCAGCAAGTCTAAAAGCTGTAAGTTATGCAGCTTCTTATAAACCATTTTATTGTTTTTAAAGCTATACATTGAAATGGTCAGGGGATTGGGATAATGATTTAGGCCGGGAATCCAACATCCACATTCACTCTATTCACAACAGACCACGTAAACTATGCGAATTGATGAAATAATTTTCCATTTACTGTTTATTCCATTAACATTTCATTTGCTTTCAGTTTAAAAAAAACATCCAAAATAGGTCCAACAGCCAAGTGTCTTAAGTTTAAACACCAACCACATCCCTGGCTTGTATAATTTTAGAGCAGTTAGCAGCACTTTTCTCCTTTTATTGTGCAGTCTCTCAGTTAAGCTTGTTCTCTCTTTTTCCTGTGCTGTCCATTTTCCACATTCTCAACACTGCTTGGCCACACACACTCCAAATGACTGCTAATGTTGGTGTGTCTCTGCTAGAAGTGCCCATTCCAAGCTCTCTGTCAAAACAAAAGTATTCTCAATATAGGGCTAATGTGTAAGTGGGAACACATGTGCAGGAAGGTGAGGCTGGTCAGGTGATGGGGAATGGCTGCAACAGGATTATGGTGTGTTCCATTTACCTCAGACGTCGGAGCTCGGGGATCGGATCGATGTCATATCTGTTAAAAAACAGGGAAACCTGAGTTGGAAGTGCTCCATTTGCCACACAACACTACAGGTTGGACAACAAGATGACTATGTTGTTGTAGCAACCATTGTTTTTGTAAGCAACGTCTTTGCTAATTTTAGCAGCATCAGCTGATAAACAACACATTACATGGTATTTCACACATAACATGATCGCTGCAACACGCCATTGGGCAATGGTAAGACAGTATTGTGTATACGATTTACTAAATTGGACAGAAAAAAGACAGAAGTTCTAGAAAAACTTTAAAACCAAGGCGTTTACTGACAGTAGATGTTCTTCGCAGTTATCTTGGTTTCGGAAGGAGGGGTGCTCTGAGTTTGGCCGAGTTGACAAGTAGGAACTCCAACATTGGGGGCCATTCCATGTGTCACTTCCTCGGAAAACGAGTTCCGAGTAAAAATGAAAAGCAACATTATTGCAGGGCAGAAAGGAGTAGCAGCTTCTGAAATGACACAGGAGAGAGAACATAGCAGGGAAACAATGCAAGTAAGTGTGAGAACTAGGAGTTGGCTGTCATTGTGATAATAGCAGGGGTTGGACTGCACATTGTTCATTTTGGCCTTTCCCAGGATTTGTTGACAAAGATAAGATGAATCTGTCCAGCACTTAATTTAAAACATTCTGAAGCATGCAATCAATATTTCTAGTATGAGATGAGCTAAGTGCACCCCCTCTCTCAAACTGTCTGGAAAGGCCTGCGACTTCATGTGTCAAATGTCAATAAGAGGTTGAATCAATTTTTGTCCAGAAGCGAAAATGTCTTCCCCACTTCCCTTTCTTTGATTCAAAAGGAAAATGCGATTGCACTACAACTTGCCAACAACAAAGCAGGGAATAAATATTAATATAGTTAATGTTATTGATAGGAGTCTAAGTGCTGTGCTGTGACACCAGGATTGAGCCATTCACACTGGCGTGTCAGCAGAGATAAGTCATTATTTGTTTTGCATAAGAAATCATTGTGTTCATTTTATCAACACTTTGGAGGGCTTTTATGATTTAACCCTGTCCAACGTGCTACGATGCAATCACCAGTAACGGCTATTGATGTCTCTTGGGCACTTAAATGAGGCAAGCTTAAAGGCAACATTCTGCTGAAACTCTGGTCTCTCACATCATTGGTTCCACTCCATGGAACCTTACATTGAGACATCATTTGTTTGGATAAATCAACAGTTTAATTGCAAATGGATTTGTGGCAAAGATAGTGAACACACCATATTATCCTCTGCACTCCAGTAGGTTCCTTCACTGATGCTTCCCCTGAGGTTAAAGCCTGACAGACAGCTGCTGCTACAAAGACGTGCAGTTGGAAGACAGAATCTTAACAGTTTTTCCCCCAAGGAGAATTTAATTTGCCCGAGAGAGATTTTCTGCCCACTACAATGTCAGTGTTCATTTGCGGAAGACCGACTGGGGTCTGTGACAGGATATCAAAGACTTGCTGGACTCTCAAGTCTGCCAAACTAAAACCCTTTGTTTTTGAGCCAGTGGATGACATGAAAAGCAGCTAAAAGTCACCCGGTGTCATTGCAGTGGCCACTATGGAGAAGAATTGTGCTGCACATGAAAATCTGGAGCCTTTAAACAAGAAAAAATGTTATTACAATAATAACTAACAATGCAATCTTTTTTCTATTAACTCCCTCTTGGATTATGTGATTTACAGCACAGTAAAAACTGTAGTATCCTCAAAGCTTTAAAAATGAAATTAAATGGAGTTAATCGCTAGCGGAGGCACTGTGTTTCCAGGTTGACCATCCAATTCTCATGAACGCTGAGAGGAAAGCCTTCACAGAATTTCTTAATATAAAAAACGTCCGCTTGGACTCAAGGTTGGGCTGATTAGAATTTGGTGGTCAATGGTCAAGGTCCCTGTGACCTCAAAATTGGTTCTTAGCCATAATTTAAGAATAAATTTAGCCATTACAGATTTCACACACGTGTTGACTAGGACGACACAATGAGTAAACAATAACAAGCACAGTGTGGGCTTTTCTGCATCTTGTCAATTCTGACTTCCTGCCTCATTCTGAAAGCTAGTCTAGGCTAGCTACTCTATAAAGATGTTGTAAAGCACATTGGTTCTTTTGCTAAATGCTAACTTCAACACTCCAATATGCTCACAATGACAGTGCTAACATGCTCATGTTCATCATCTTAGTTTCATGTGTTAGCATGCTAACATCACATATAATAACCATAAATATCTGTACAAAACCTCAAGGCAATCCATCCAGTAGTTGTTGAGATGTTTAAGTCTGGACTGACCGATCTTCCAACATTGCATCACTATAGTCACATGTATAAAGTAGCTAAAAACTCATGCTGGCAACTTTTGCCACTGTGTGATCCAACATCAACAGACAAGTTAAATACCTCCAAGCACACTTACAAGAAAGAATTTTAGGATAATTTGTAACATTTTCATGTTTGCTGTACATCACAGGTGTTTTGACAGAGACGCAAAGTAGCAGCTATTATACGTTGGTCACAATGTTGATGTGCAACTGCGGCAGCCAGTAGCTCCTAAACCAACTTTTTTGCTGCGCTATCAAGCTTTTATTCTCCTGATAGCCAAACACAGCTCACTGACATGAGTGAACTCGGTGTTTCTGCTGCACGCTATTGTTGACATGAATAGGCTTTTAGAAGTTAATCTTTCAGAATATTAGCAATATTGACTACTATTGCACTGCGTTTGACCCAAGTGGATATTTTATGACTTGGTCATAGAGAGGAAGCAGTCAGTCCGAATCAGCAGCACCACCTGTGTGCTCAGCATCATCTGCCTTCAGCGTCATCAGAAAGTTTGCTGATGATACAGCAACCTCACCAGCAACAAGGATGAATCCTTGTACTGAGTGGAGGTGGATGAACTAGCAGCGTGGTATAGAACCAACAACATAGAGACGACCAAGGAGGTTATCACTGACTTCAGAAAGACCAACACCCACCACACCCCGTGACCATAGATGGTAAGGAGTTGGTGACAGTCAACAGCACTAAGTTCTTGTGAATGCACATCACAAAGGACCTCTCCTGGTACTCACGCATCACTGCACTCTCCAAGAAAACCCAGCAAAATCTCCACTTCCTTCAGTGCCTGAAGAAAGCAAGCCTCTTACCACCCATCCTCACCACATTCTGCAGAGGAACCATAGAGGGTGTTCTAATAAGCTCCATCACCAACTGGCATGGCAATTGCAGGGCCTCTGACCACAAGACCTTGCAGCGGATTGCGAAGACAGCTGGTAAGACAGTAGGAACTGCTCTCCCATCCATCCATTACATCTGTGATGCTCGTTGTAGGGCCATCAGCATTGTGAAAGACCCCACTTCACCCTCGAACCCTCTGGTACCAGAGCATCTATGCTGCCACCACCTGACCAAGCAACAGTTTCATCCTCCAGGCAGACAGTCCGAGCACCAAAACTCCTGTAAAATGACACCAAACACTTCCACACGGACTTCTATTTTCAGAGTGAGAATATTGAATTTCCCCTTGTGGGATTAATAAAGTATGTATTCTTCTTCTTCCCCTTGTGAAATAACCACTCACAAAGCTGCTCTTCTCTCTTGTGTACAATTGTTGTGTATGGAGTATTGAATTTCTAATGTGTATAGTGTTTTTTTTAATACTAAAATGTACAGTAGTGTCAGTTTAGTTTATCTATTGTATAGTGGTACATTGGTTTCTGTTAGATAGTGTGCTTTACCCGGAACTCCTATATGTTTTTATACTACATTGTGCTTTTATATACTGCTCAGCGCATTTTATATTACACTGTACAGGTCCCCTACCCAGCTGTCTATGTTGTTTTCTGCTTATCATTTATAATTTATTCTTCTATGTGGCACTGTGGTCCATAGACAAAATGTCATTCCCCTGCACGTAAGATAATACATAACAATCAAATAGATGACAAAAAAGCTGTAACTCATAATCCGTTTGTGGCTGAGTTACAAATTGCTGAAACTATAATGTTGTTACAATAAAGTTGCTCACCATATGTTGCATTCATTTATTACAGTGAACATCAATGTAACTATAGTGCCAGAAACCAAGCTTCAAATTGGAGTCCCCTTCTTTAAAATTGTGCCAGCCCCCCCATTCAGATGTTTTTATACGCGCCCCTGCATTCCTGGCATCACATTCCTTGCCTGGCACAGTGCAGCTGTAGCAGGGGTGTCCAGATAAAACAGAAGCTTACACAAACGCAGGTTTTCTCTCTTGAGAAAACTATTCTGACACATAATAATGAGAAATAACACAGGGACATCCTGTGTCATTGTGATGTGATTTTTCTCTCAGCAGCACCAAAGCTCCTGTCAGAGGAGTACTGTGTACATATTAAACAAGCGTCAGTGTTTGTGGCTATGGTTAGTGAGAAGAGATTGGAGGGTCCAAGTGAAAGCCGTGGAATGGCCACATCAGGACTCTAATTAGATAGCTTGTTATACGATAGCTGTAGAGTTTGGAAGTAAGAATACTGAAGGGGGGTCTCCTCGCCCTGGGTCCAGCGTCAGTACTGCTTTGACAAAACTGAGCTCTATATCCTGCCGGGAGCTAATAAGTCTTTCCTCTCTCCTTCCCTCTCAGTGTTTTTTCCTACAAAGTCAGGCTGGCAGAAGAAAGCTACATATGTGATATAAAAGATCCAATTTTCTTTGTAATTTTATCTGGATATGGACTTCACAGTGATTCATAAGAGAACTATAAAGGCTAAATATAATAGAGGATTTAATGTTACAAGTTACAACAGGTTGCACTTCTGAGAATGTCTGAGAAAGTCTGTCCACTCCTGAAGAAAATATGGTTTAATTTTGCCGAAGGACAGCCAGTCAATCTGAAAAAAAAAAAATCACCAAACTGTTGGTTTGTGAATTAACAGACTTTCCTCTAATGCATCTATCTGCCGCACTCACACAAGGTCGAAAGGCTACCTCACCATTTGAATGTATGAATCTGAAGAGGAATAGCCCCGGGCTCAGATCTCATTTCCCCCTCTCTTGGCAGTTTAGACATACACTTATCAAGCCCGTCACCCCTGTAATTGAAATGCAGTTTGACTGCCCATAATCTTTTTTCGTTAGAGCAAAAGGCTCTTCGATGGAACAGGCAATCTCATCATGGGGATCAGTATGCATGCTGTATGGTAAAGTTATTGGAGCTAGACATCTGGCATATATTTCAAGCATGAAAATAGATATTGTTCGATAGATATGGTGATATTATGTGCTCTTTTTTTATCATTCTGGGAATTTACCTTCTTACTGTGCAAGGCACTGGGTCAGGCTGACAGCTCTTCAAAGTCCAAACATCGGTAGTCAGAGACACATCAGTCTTTTTTGTGTGTGGCTCTGTGGGTGTCCGATACATTCATCCAGTAGACAAAGACAAACTACAGGAAGACTAAGAGATTGTTTATCAGCTGCCAAATTGAGTGAACCCTTTGAAATGACACTGCACTGCTGCCTCCTACTGGTGCCTAAAGAAATCATCTTTCTTCAGTCTTTTAACATTTTGCAAGCCTGCTTGTGTGGGGAAAAAACATCCATCATCTCTGGTGTGGAAGCATAAAATCCTACATTAAATGAAGTGCACTAGAGCATCTTA
The DNA here is from genome assembly GCA_029875015.1 of Lepomis gibbosus. Lineage (NCBI taxonomy): Eukaryota > Metazoa > Chordata > Actinopteri > Centrarchiformes > Centrarchidae > Lepomis > Lepomis gibbosus. Next base: position 15,570 of record JAPMOB010049224.1, on the reverse strand, counting down.
AAGGAATACTTCACTACAAATCGTATGCGCACATCTGGAATATGAGCTGTCAGTGAGACTCTTAAATGTCTTACACGCTTTCTTTTGCTGGCTATGAGTCATTTACAAGCCACAAAATACAAATAACTGAAAGAAGTAAAAGGAAAATTATACAATAAAAGGCAAGTGGAACAAAAAACAATCATTTCTAAGCAGCACCAGCAGGGGACAGTGATGCCACATCATAGAATATCTGGCTGGACCAGACATCAGGAACGTGAGGGGGGATGAAAAACTCATGCAGGATATAAGTCCAATTTATTCTGCTCTGTACTAGTAAATTCTCAGGTAGATCCTATCCTGCAGAGTGTGACAATGAAGACTGCATCGTACTTATTATGTCTTGGAGGTAAATCCAGGACAGAAAAGGTTCCATTCCCTACTCCTGGACATTCTTATTTAACGAGCGTCAGTGACAGATGGTTTCTATAGCCTGCAGCTACAAAAGAACTTCTTCTCATTTCTTTCTTTCTTTCAGTCATCTCAGGCAGATGTTTCCTTTGAAGTCTAATTGAAAATAAATAATTGTACTGCCCAAAATGAGAAACCAAGAAGAATAGCTATGGTAACGTCTAGATTCAATCTAGCCTCCCTCATCTCTGTAATCGGTTTCAAACAAAATCTAACTGAAGTTTCTATTACAAAATGTTCTTGCTACAATGCAACACTTGTGTCATACACTTTCTGTGTTCATTTAACCCCTGCTGTTGATGCATGGATATTAGCTCTTATTCTGTAATACTTGCAGTGTATAGTTTTGTATTTTATTGTCAGTGTGACATGATTTTTTAATTACTGTCTCTTTGAAGTTAATACTCTCAGGGATGAGTTTTATATGTCTGCATGTAAAACAAACAGAAGGGAGTTTGGTTTTATTTCAGAAGCTATAAGACTTTCCATAGTACAAGAGATTGTGAGTGTACCATGTATATACAGTATATACTCTATATAATAGTAACACTTGCACTTTTGCACTTTTGATGTAATATTCCTTCACAATGTTAGATATTGCTGGCTAGCTATAGATTGGGCTGCAAACCCTTCAACACTAACATTGCCGTATGTTTATGTGTGTGAATGACTTGTTCATGTGTATTTGTTTTTGTAAACTGTCTTTTCACTCAGTAACATTTTATATTCAGAGCATGTTTGACGTCACCTGTTCTGTTTTTTTGTTTTTTTTTGTTACTCTTTAGTGCTCTATAAATAAAAATGTATGATCATCATTATAATTACATTGCTAACAAAATCAGATTGCGGTTCAAGCACAACCCCACGTGCACTAGTGACGGTAGTGTTACCGTCACTATCCTTTTGTTGCAGTATGGTGACATTTTGTTCTGTTGCTCTCGTGCCTCTTGTGTTTTTCACTGTCCAGTTATAGTTGTTGTTGCTTGTCATACTGATACATTGTTTTTCCATAAATACCACAAACAAAAATCTCATCACAACCGGTCCAGCAACACTCTAAACAACTCTGCAGGATGCAAGCGCTGCAGATGATAAAATGAGATTTATACCCAGATTGTTGCTCTTGATTTCGTAGGTTAGCATGCAGTATAGACTGTTGTTTTCTGTTGTGGCTGGCATCAGTGCTCTCTGCGGGCTGACAGCTGATGTGCACTGGAGTGACAGGCCTAGTCCGGGGTCAGCAGCAGGCCAGTCATCTGGGTCTGTGAGACACTCTTGACCTCTCGGGTCGTTCTTTGTCGCACGCACTCTGCATTTCTTAACCTTAAATTTGTTTGTCTCCTTTGTTGCTGAGGTCTTCTGGTAGATCCCATACACATTAGATGCATGTTTTTATCAAGACAGCTGAAGAAGGAGTTGTGGCCCTTAATGACAGGTTGCAAAATGTGGTGCTGTGATGAGATGTGGCATACCTGTACCGCTCAGTTGTGATTTCAGCAGACCATGTTCTGGTTCTCTCTCACAATGCCACACTCTGTGCAATCCAGCTCTCCACATGTCCACTACTTTTTGATTCTTACTTTTACATATAACTCATGATCCACTTCACTACTAATATTACTAATTAACATGTTTTTCCTGGCTAAAAAAAGCCCTTCAAGGTGACATCTGTGTGAGCTTCCTCCTCTGCTGCAAGAAGGAGCCAACTTGTAACACCATATACGACGCCAAGATGCAGGTTTAAATGAACTAAATTATGAATGTTAGCACCAAAAATGAAGATGCAGGATATATATTACACATATTAAAGCTGTTAAAGCAAGTTTTCATTGCAGGAAATTGTTCTCAAAACTTAACAGGTCCCTAAACGAGCATCATGACCTTGATAGAACAACTAATCACTGGAATTTATATCCACTGGCAGCCAAACATAGGAGCAAACTATCATTTATTAGGAGCTTAAATTTGATTTGGGGAGTTTTATTTTGAAAAAAGTCCAAATAACCAGTTAAGTCATCACTTCCACCAAGTGCATTTACTGAAAGAGGGAGAAAGAGACTGACTTTAAAGGATGCCATATGTTCCTTCATCTTTCTCTGCCATCGGTCCCACAGAAGTCGCCCAAGCCAGATCGGACAGGCCGCTCCAATCACAGGGCAAAACGAGGCTGATTATAGGGCAATCATTTAAATGGTGGAGATGACATCAGCAACCAGAAATTGGCTGTATTTGGTCTTGAGGGGATAGCAGTGAGAAAGGCCTGGCCCGAGGCACAATGACAGACTAGGGTAAATTGGGCTCAGAGAAATTTTGGTGATAGCAGATGTAATTTCAAACGGGGCAAAAGGGTTGGAGTGCACTAAATGAAAGGATGAAATTTTAATTTATGCACTGGCCATATAGCAGATATCTAAGTCTGTGGACATAAAACACTCTAGTTGTCGTATGACAGTAGAAGAGAGTTATGTTTATCTCCCTGTTGTGGCCAAAGCTCTATTGTAGTATATTTCTATACTTTTAAACATGAAATTATATAGACTTCCTTCCCCTGGCATGAACTCTTCACCTCAGCTCGGTTTATGGCTTGTTAGGCTGAAATACATAATCCTCTCCTCTTCTTTGTCCTGTCTCTCCTCCATCTCCACCCCCCTGCGCCGCCACAACGCTGTCCTTCTCTCTTTTTCCTCGCCAAAACCTCAAGCCTGTACTGGGGCTGCAGACAAAGACACAAACACAAATTGGCAACCTCTGGGTCAAGCCCGCATGATAGAGACAGTCTCAGTGGCTGAAAGGAGGAATTCAAGAAAACGGACAAATACAGTTTTATTGCTACCTACCTAAAACAGTTAATTACATATGGTCGCTGATGTGGAATCCTTTCTGTAGGCTGTCTGTGAACAAACTCTGTGGTTCTTTGCAAGCTGCCTATTTGACCTTCTCTGTGCATTTCCCTCACACTGGTAGCACTACATTGACACGTGCTGTGAGCCCGGCGCAGAGGATATTCACAGGCAAAGGGACAAGGACCTTCCAGTTTAAGGCAACAAAAGACTCATTGATCATATTCACAACAGCCCCCTCAAATCTTTAATCTCAACGGCTGCTGTAGAGCACCACTCTTATGCTCCTTCCTCACTTCCATATTGCGTGAACTGGTGCCAAACTAAAAATACTGCGTGTTTGTAGTTCCACTACACGGGGTGGCAAAACAGAGAGCTGCACATAGGGTCCTTTCGTTTGCACAGGACAACTCTACTGTGTGTGAGAGGAGCAGTGTATGAATGGATATAAGAGTACATCACCAGTAAGTAGAAACAAGAGTCTTCAGCCATGCTAGCAGCTCTATGAGGCTGTACTTAGGCACAGTGTTGCTAAATGCTAGTGTCAGCATGCTAACACACTCACAACAGTGCTAACATACTGATGTTTAGCAGGTTTAATGTTTAAAATGTTCAGCATCTTAGAGTGTTGGCATGCTAACATTTGCTAATTACCAGTCTGGACTAAAGTGGTGAATCTTAGAGGCATGACGCTTCATGCGCTCTCTCATGTGTTTGGGATAACAGGTATAAACTCTTTTGCTTTTAGTTTGGATGGAAAGTCCTTTCTGGCTTAAGCACAGAGTTTGTATTTGGTGACTAATCTCTAGAAATGAGATGCATCTTTCTGTAATAAGAGCCCTATTGGGAATTTGCTTGAAACAGCCTTTGTTTCCCTCTCATGTCAAAGTTGAGTGTATTTTACCCTTTCAAAGAGCACAGTGACTGTTTACAGGATACAAACTCTGTTTTTGGCAGAGGCAGCTGAAGTGTCTTTAGCTCCTTTTCAGCCTTGGTTGGATATCGAAATGCAGTTGTATCGGGAATCCCTCATTTGGAACAATGAACCTGATGTAGGCTACATTAAACAATCTCTCACACACATGTAACCCACTCAAAATAACCTATACCAGTGGTCGGCAATAGGCGGTTCGTGGGCCAGAACTGGCCCGCCAGCAATAATATCTGGCCTGTGGCCAGATTGCTTTGATAGCATAAAAATAAAAAATAAATAAATTAATAGCGGCTGATGCTGAAATAGATCTCAGTCATGACAGCAACAGTTACTTAAATAATCACTTCCTCTTAAGTGATTGCTCCTCCAAAATAAAAGCATGAGAATGTTTTTTGCATCAGTGCTTCATGTTGAGTTTATTGAGAGCTTTTTCTTTGAAAAGTTCTGAAAGACATTCGAAAGAGTCTCTGGCTTGCTTAACACACCTCTATAAAAGCCATCAGTTAACATGTGATTGGATTCCCCTGAATTACCTCAGACTAGTTGGATTAGTTTGGTTTGCCAAGCTCATGTAGTGTTGCTGTCTGCGTGAAAACTGCATGCCAACTTTTTTCAACTGAAATTGGGTGTGAAACACGCTGATGAGCTTGACCGTTCATTTTATTGATGAGTGTGTTTGTGCCAACATTGTTGATATTCGACCTGCCAGGCCTCAGCTGTAGTGCCCACATGCTCCAACTGACAGGATAGCCCTCCTTAACAGATGACTGTAATGATCAGCTATCATTATTAGTACTGCTATGCATTTTAATTGATGTCTGTACTACAGCCTACTTTACTGTTGTTTTGCATTTACATTACATTGCATACATACATTACTACATTACTTACACTATTCATTTAGCTGACGCTTACAATTGCTTACATATATGTCAGAGGTCACACGCCTCTAGAGCAACTAGTGGTTAAGTGTCTTGCTCAGGGACACATTGGTGTCTCACAGTGGATTCAAGCGTGTGTCTCTCACACCAAAGGCATGTGTCCACTGCTCCATCACCACCCCCATTTCTGTGTGGATATTGCGTTGGGCTGCTCCAATCGAGGCAGATGGCCGCCCACCATAAGTCTAGGTTCTGCTAAAGGTTTCTACCTGCCGCCATGGAGAAAAGTGATTGGCCTGCATTTTGGATCCTCACTACAAACAGCGCCCTCTGTCAGATGCAACGATAACCACGGCCAAAACCCTGGCTCCAGGAAGAGGCAGAAGTAAATAGCAGCAACCACAGCACCGAAGCAAGCAGCAGCACTGCAACCACCAGTGGGGAAGAGAATCCCACAGGGGAGAGCCAGTCTCAGAGTCTGTTGCACAGCCTATATGATGACATGCTGCTGAGCCAACAACAGGCACAGTTGGAGCATCCTGGTCTCTTAAAGGTCTGCTTGAATTGGTGGAGCCATATTTCAAATGGCCATTTCCAATAAACATGTTTTTTAAAACACATGGAGCTTTTTTATATAATAAACATCAGTGTTTTAATAAATGAAGTAACCACTTATTGCCTGATACTGACCCACAGATATTTATGTTGATACAGCTATTTATTTTATTTTTATGTATTCTTTATTTTCTCAGGGTTAATTTCTGGAATTATTTGACAATGTATTCATATAATTACTTAACATGTATGTTAAGGAATATTTAACTTTGTTAAATGTTAAGGAATATTTAACTGATATGACAACTGCATTGTCATATCAGCGCAAAATTGGTGCGCAATCCACAAAGAAAAGATCTGTTTTCAGTCCAACTCAAACATCGCCTCCAAATTGGTATTGGTATTTGGGATAATTAAATCAAAACAGACTACAACTTTGTTATTATAAATTGTACATAAAATTTGGTAAGGGGGTATCTTTCCCCCTACTAGTAGAAGAAGCCGATAGAATCAGCTGCCAGGGTGAAACTTGACACTGAAGGTTCAGAGGTCTCTGTCTGGGATGTCTTATAGCCAGGTCATAGGCCAATTTCTGTAGCCCATGATGTTACCCCACAGAAAGCTCTCTCTAGATTTTGCATGTGGCACACCAGATCATTTTGTAAAGGTTGAAGAGAGGATAGCCATTTACCCCAGATAAATATGGCCTGGCCTCTTCACCAGATGGCCACAGTGCCAACAAAGGGTTGGACGAGGGCTTCTTCTCTCATCCTACTCTTACACTTTGATATAAAACAAAAAAGTGTTTGTTATTTTATTGTTTTTTGTTAAAGATAATGGACCCCCTCTATAAGATTCTCATATTAACAGCAAAAAAGTTTGTATTTACATCCTCACAGTCATCCTAACAGGTCTGCCAGCTCCCACAATAGCCTAGACATATTCAAACATAAACCCACTGAAGAACAAACTCCACGAGTGGATTTCCGATCACTTTATCAATCAGTAGAGATACAGTAGAAACAGTAATATAAGGTCAATCATTACAATAACTCATGATACAGTCAAACATACAATCGTAGCTGGAGGAAGCTTTAGAAAGGAAATTTTTGACAAATGTTTTGTCTTTTCGCAACTCTGTTACATTAGATCATCTCAGAGAATTAACAGGCTCATGTGACGCAAGTATACACATACAGACAGATGCAGTTTTTCTCATTTCAAAAGGGTAATTAAGTGATGGTAATCCTAAAAGAAGTCCCATTTAATTTTCCTGTGGCATTAAAGGCACTCAGTTATTGCAGTGCTTCACAGACTTACTTAATCCAGGGCTATGTCCAGACCAGGAAGCCCCAGCCAGTGTTTTGTGTAAGCCAGGGGAGAGGAGACGGAGCTGTGTCACTGTGCTAATACCTACTTGTGCTCATTTCCCAGGACAACTAATCTTGCAAAGGGGGGAAACGGACCCTGATCCACTTAAGAGGCTGTGAGGTACTCTGTTTTGTCTCGTCTCTGCTTGTCATCGCTTTCTCCTTTCGACTTCTTTGTTCTTAATTAATTAGAGAGAGTGTGCACGTATTCTGTTACATACCAGGGCTTGATAATTTACAGATATCAGAAAGCATACTAAGATAATACGTGTTTGAGATTGAATCATTATGGACTTGTGAAGGTCCGGGTTTCATTTATCTATTTTTGGTGAAGCTTCAACCTCAACAACCTCACCCAGTGACCCAGCAGTGAAAACAGATATGGATTAAGCTACAGATGACCACTCCCCTGGTGTACATACCAAGGATAATGTCTTTCTATGTGGCTACTGTATGACGTGCAGCTTAGAGGTCCAACAACTCCACTACAGGTCCCAGGGTGTCCTTGAGACATCACATCCATGTACCAATGCACGTTCACATCCAGCCTTGCACGGACAGACATTAGATCACAAAGTTGCTGGTCACTGCTCTTCTTTAATTTATTATGTTGTAGAGAACTGGACACGACTGTCACTTGGATACATGACAATTGTGCTCATTTAACCAGTGGGAATTATTCTGTCACAGTTAAATTCCAGCAAGGATTTAGTGGAAAGTGTTGGTCAGTGTCAACCCCAAAAACACAAATATTTTACCATATGATATTATGACACAGTTTTGAATGCTTTGGGAGCTATAACTTTTACCTTATCCCTGATTTTTACAGCACTACAGAGAAAGCAGCTGCCTTATAACAGTCAGAGACACTTACATCAAAGAATTGTCTTAGTTAAATAAACAATACCAAAAAAAGGATGAGGTTGTCAATGTATTTGGCATCACAGATCCGCAGAGGAATAGTGAGAACTGTCAGGTTTGTATGGAGCCAAGCAAGTGTCATTCAGAAAAAAAAAGAATGTGCATAAATGACTGAATTTGAATTCTTTGATTAATTTGTGTGTCAAATTAATAGGACATAATGTGACGTATGTTAAAGTTGCTTGAATGATAGCTGGTGAACATAGTGAGCATTTAGCAGCTAAAGAGGTATTTTTCTCAGGGGTTGGTGGAGACCAAAGCAGAGCTTAAAGAACAGTGAATAGTGGACTTATATTCATGAGGTGGACACACAACACAACTCTATGTGAATGCTATTATTGCTTCATGTTCACAGCTTGTTTTGTGGCCAAAAAATGTTTAATTGCAGCTTTAAGGGATGTCAATGATGACACAATGTTGTTCCACAGGCAAAACAAGAGCTATATTCACATATATCTGTCCAGAAAACTAAAAGAAAAATGCATTTAATACAAGCGGCTCCTTGTTGAGTTATTGTTGACATCCCTTAACATTTGGTAAAATCTAGCAAATATCTTTACACTTTATGTTCTGTGCACAAATGATTAAATCAAGGGCATGAATGAGTAATTTGTGCACACATTTTTAATATTTTGATACTTGGTTTTGGTAGACTTTGATAAAGCATTGTGGTCCTGCAGTACAAAACTCAAATGAATCAACAATCCTGTTAAAAAGTAGGATCATATATTCCTTTGTCCTTATCCTACCAGGCATTCTCGCCCAAACAATGGGAATACGGTGCTTTTTTTCTTTGTCATTGTAGTCGTGGTGGTTCACTGCTCATGTTAACTGAATGAAGTGGAAAAGAAAAACATGTTGTGTCCTGTGCTGTGTTCCCAGAAAAAGACATAACAGACCATTTAGAAGTTTGAACTTCTTTAAGAGGCCAACCTTGACTTTTATGTCATATCAAGTAGCTGCTCAGTTGCTTCATCCTTAACAAACCAGGAATGTATAATACATCATGTATTAAAAGAAAAGACCAACCAGAATGCTTCAAACTTACAACAGCTATTCCATCTAACGGAAGTAGCTTGAATCACTGTTATGTAATGTCAATCATACTTTTTTTAATTTAAAAATGTTCTACTCAAAGTAGCTTAATCATAGCCTTGTGTTGGCAGGCGTGACTCCGCTTAAAAGTCACTACCACTGGGACAACCATTCAAAGAAAAAGCCCTTCATGAACTTCTCCTGCTGTTCTGTGCTCTAACTCAACACCAGAGACTGAATTCCCCTTTTCATTTTCATGTAAATACCCAAATCGAAGCTGACACTTTATATTTAGTCCGTATTAATCCAGGAAACCAGGACCAGGAATTTTCCACCATAATATATCCCATGTCCCTGTCGTGCGGTGCCAACGCAGTCAATAAAAGCGCTGCGAATAAAAAGGAAATAAAAGAACTGCACACATGTCTTTTGTGGGCCTTCATGTGCTGGCATATGTGAGCTGTGTGATTTCATGCTTGTGTGTAAAATGAAGCTAAATGTATCATTGCTTTAAATAATACAGGAGACTATTTGGCAAATAATTTTATCATCCATCAACTTCTATCAACTATGTTGTACTGTTTTCATTTCTTTCTTTAGGCGCACTGTGGTTTTTGAAACAGGTATCGCTATCATACCTATCAGACCGTCTTGATAATCCTTAGGTCCCACCGTGTTGGGGCTCATTCTCAGCGAGCCGTTCCTAATCGTGAAAATACAAGGAAAGCCTCTCAGCTATCCCGCCTCACGAGAAGTGTGAGAAAAACATCCGCTATGCTTATCCTCGTGGCACAGTGTAACCTGAGTTAAACCGTGATCTGTGATTTTTCTAAAGTAGCAGTAAGAGCAAATGCATTCTCTGGTTCAGAGTCAAGGGACACAAGCTGATGTATCAAATGAGGCCGACTTGGCTTAAAAAGTCTCATTTAATGTGGATACAAGAACAGGGGTTTATGGGGTGTTTCTCATTAAATGGCACAAAACAAGTCAATAATGTACACAACCTCTGTTGACTCAATCCATATATCAAAAAAAGGCAGACAATCCCATCACAGCTTCAATGTAATGTTGTCATGATTTTAAAAACGTTAATGTGCGTATACTTACATGCCCTTAATGAAAGAGAGAATTTTTTATGAATGAAATGTGTTTCAAGTTGTTCTGATTAGCTAGAGATGCTGTGCTGTGCTTGGAGTAGTTAGTCAACCTCTTAATCAAAAAACAGTTTGATTTGAAGATAATACAGTATAATAAGAAGGTAAAAAAACATGACCACTGATTACTTCAAAGTAAGGCTGGGCGATATGGCCAAAAATGTTATCACGATGAAACATTTCATATCATTCGATATCGATAATTATCACGATAAATGTCAAATCATTATTTCTTTCAAGTTTAGTCTTGAGGCTGATTTTTCCTCCTGACTGAAAATTGAAGAAACCAGACGGTTAATTCTGTGGTTCAACTTTTCTTTACGGTCAGAATGGGACAAACACTTGATGTCAAACAGTGGATCACGTCACAAATCTGAGGGAGAACATTCAAAACTATTATGATAAAAAAAATGAACAAATATGATTAATAAATATTTTTTTCAGTCCCTTTTCCTCAACAAAATAAATATTTTAATCGAAACTAAAATTAAGTGCCAATTTATTTGCGATTCAAATGAATTAAACCAAATATTTATTGATGACATATTGAACATTTATTATGTTGATATTGACGAAAATTGTATTGCGATAATTATCATTATTGTTTTATTGCCCAGCCCTGCTATAAAGTTGTACCAATCTAACTTTTTAAAATTAACAATAGGGTTTTCTTCAACATTTTTCTTTTAATGTGCATTATGAAGATGGTTTGCCAAATAAGTTCTGACGTAGCGTACCATTTACTTCACATGCTGATCAGCTGTCTCCGCTGTCACCGTCTTCCCAGACATTCTCATAACGTTCGGAAACATGTCTGGTAGGTAGCAACTTCTTCACTTTTCTAAAGACCTCTCTCCATTTTTCTCAGATTCATGGTCTTCAGGTTCATGTGATTGGTTTTGTTTCTTGTTAGCAACCTCTACGTAATGTTTATTACAGACATGCGTAACGACAACTTCTGACGTATGTACGCTTTGCTAGTCTGGCTTAATTGCTCCAAAGCTGTTGATGGAAACATGCCTAATACGCATTTTCTTTTTTCAAAAGAACATTTTAAAAGTTCACTTAAAACTTGCATGGGAAACATCTTAGACAAGTAAGTGGTTAGCTAACACACTGAAAAGAGTGGAACAATTAGCAGATTCTTTCCTTCAGGAATTGGTGGAGAGCAAAATGATGCTAAAAGTGGAGATAATGTTGTATTTAAATCATCAGGTGGACACAAATAGATAGAGTAAATAAATTGAATGAAAGCAAGGCAAAATATGTAAAAGTTGTAAATGTGCAGATAACACTTTTGTGTGTAATTATACCAAATTATCACTTATCAACTTCTCATCATTTGTCATTTAGTTACTTTGGATCCCCTTTAAAAAGCAGCCAATAGAAATGTGTGAAGTGAATCAAAATGAAAAAAACTCATGGGATGGGCTTTACTGTCCACCAGTCAGCTGCAACACTGAGACCAGTGATTTGGTCAATGCAGAATGTGCACCCAGCAATTTCTACAGTATGTAATCAAAGCAAAAATGTCAACTCTACACTGTAATGTCAGTAAAAGATCCCCTCATTACTACTGTATTTTATGTTTATGGGTTGGATCACCTAAACTACAAGATAAAATTGTGAATTTTCTTGTGGTATCTTGCATAAAGAAGAAAAGCTATCTATACAGGGCAACACTGGAGGTGGATGGAATTTTGTTTGTAGTGCTAAAATTTGGAAAACTTAACAGTAACATAGCGTTCCAGAAACATCTTGGTTACACAAGATATTCCACAGACCCCTTGATAGTCATTTGGACTTCCCCTCTCCAAATAGAGGGTCCAAGGGTAGAGGAAATCATATTTTGATTGTAAAGTCCTTTGAGGAGAACAAGTGATTTTGGCCACTAAAAATAAAAGGTACCTGTTTCTTTTGACAGCAAATTATAGTGAAACGTGTTGAGAGTGAGGTCTGTGGATTATTCTGAGAAACCGTGGCATCCTTTCTGGAAAGTTTTTCCACTTTTTCCGAAGCTTTGAGCGAAATTCCATTCACCTCCATTATTGGGGTGGTGCCAGAAATGTCTGTGGCCGATATCTTAAAACCTGGCGAAACAATCTACATAGCAAAACAGCGGGGAAAATATGTGTTTTTGCAATTTCGGTGAACTGACCCTTTAAAGTCTGTCAGTCATTTCACGTTGCAATAGTTAGCAGACTGACAGAAGGGAGCAATAAATAATAACACACGGTGCATATTTCTGCAACGTGACTAGAGCAGTCATCATCTGTTATAAATCATGTCATCAGATCAGCTCTACAGCTGCAAGAAGGGAGACTGATTTAAGAGTCTCTGTAGCTCAACGTTAGTCATTTTCCTCTTCATGGACATGGAGTGTGACAGTGCCACTGCTGCCACTGTTTCCACCACACGGTGCCCCCTTCACATGAGGTCACATCTGTCTAACAGTCCTGCCCCTACTGCAATACCTCAAAATGGATTTCTCTAATTGCTAATGACAAATGGTGGTACAGACATATGTGATGTAACACAGAGAGAAGACACAAATGGAAATAAAACAGTGCTAAGTGGAGGACCGTATTCACCTTAGGAAATAACGTCTGATCCATTCTCCTTATGTCAGCCATATGCTTGTGTTCCTGTCAGCCTCACCAAACGCTTCCAACTTTGGCTCACGTCAAAGAATCCAAGGAATGTTAATGAAAGGGCTGCTGAATGGAAGAGAATGGGGAAATGGGAAAATGACGGAAACGGTGAGACGTTAAAGTCAGTCAAGTGCATATTTGAGAGGTCGCACACAAGCCATGTGCCTTTTTTTTCCTTCTTCTTTTTTTGCTTTTGCACGCAGCCGGTTTGTTCTGCCTCTGTACAGTAAAGGTCCACTTCTTGATTGACGGCAATAATATTAAAGTATTTTTAAAAATGTAAACACATGGGGATAATCCCTCGCCTATATAGTGCCATAAACTGCTGTGCAAGCCCTCACCTGCTGTGCCATTACATAAGCTCTGTGCATATTTCAGCAATTATTATTTTCCTATTTTTAATCTACAAAGCCATGGCAAAAAAAAACAATGAAACTGTCAAAGTAAAACCCCCTTCGGCAAACTGTAAATGCCTAATAATGAAATGTAATGATATTATATGGTGTTTTAGTAGGCCTGCTTGGATGTCATTAATAACAGTGTGTGTGAGTGACAGTGAAGGAGGCATATGAGAGAAATTAGAAGACATATGAGAGCCAGATGACATTATGTAGAAGCCAAACAACACACAGAATATCCAGTAAAGGACTTTGGAGAGAGCTTCTATAAGATAAACACCTTTTGCTTAGTATACTAAGCAAAGTATACTAAGAATCATATCTCCCATTTAAAAACACTACCACAACACTAAAATACAATACCATTTATATTTCATGCTCGGCTGACAGCAGCCTTGCACGTATCACTGGTTTCGCAGAGACAGCTTCACCCTCTCCCCCAAAGGTACAATAGGTTAATGACGTTAACACGGATTATACTGTATGTACATACACTAAACATGGTCAGTGAAGATATGCACCTATGCAGGAGCTGTGAGCCTTGAGCAGCTAATCTGTTCTGTACTATGGTGTACTACTAATGCTATACTTATACACATAAGAGCATTTAACAGAGGAGAATCGCAACCAGCAACATTAGCAAGAGAACTATTTGCTAATTAGCTACACATCCTACACAGGGTGAAGGATGGAGGAAGTGCAAATCAAGGAGTTTAAAGTTAAAGGAAGTTCCCTGTTTCTAAAAGCTGAAGTTACAAACAACAGAATAAAATAGAAGAAGATAAATCCCACCTCATTGCTGTGCATTAAGTAAGTTAGCTTAGTATAAACACTGAAGAAGCAACATGTTTACTGGTGAGCTTTAGAGGTGCTGGTGGGTAAGTAATGAAAGCCATTTCCCCATGTTTCCAATCTTTAAATGTACAATGTGTAAGATATTGTCAGATTTTGTAGTTTAAAATATTTTATGAAGGTAGCATGCTATAGCTAGCCCTGGCCTGACGTAATACAGCCTGTGCTTCAAGAGGCAATAGTACAATAGTATAGCTCAGTTTCAGATGTGTGTGAGAGGCACGTTTGCTACATTACACCAGCTCTCTTAGCTATCCTTACACGTATTTCCTTATCAAACAAAAATATACAACTGTATACCTCCTGAATTCAAGTTTCTCTCTTTCACCAGGCTAATCACCTTGTAAACTCATCATAACACACACTTCATTCAAACTCAACAGACACAAAATAAAACTCACCAAAACCACTGTGGTTAGTCTTTCCACTGTTCCAACAATCACCAACTCTGGTTTGGTCCCTTGAGGAAATAAACTCTTAGTTTATTTCCCCATAGTGCAGTTAGCAGCAGCTATGACCTGATATGTGATATGCTGCCCACATTTTACCTTTATGCTAAGATTGACTAATTGCCTTCTCCTGCTTCCTGCCTCTAACAGATATACAGTTTCAACATCTATCACTATTCCGCTCTAGTTTTTTTTTACCACAGTCCAATGGGTCAGTTGTTGGCCTTCAAAAACTAACTTTTTTTAAAAAGGGAAAGGCAGACAATCTGTACTTTTGGCGACATTCAACCTGGAAGCAAGTTGTGCTGCTGCAAGAACCATTTCTCTTCCACTTACAATGGATTCTGTGTTTCTCATTTTCCTATTTATCATAATTTTTGAAGGCCAAAGCAATTGCTCCATTAAAGTGCGTTTAAGACCAGAGTGGTTATTTTCTCAGTATGAAAGCTCTGATTTGCTCTCTGCTCAATTATAAATAATGGGAATCAATATTTGAATAAGGCTGAGGTTCCTGGTCGAGCCATGAAGATGTGGATGGTGAAAAGGAATGAGGTACACTCAACCTTTCTTGAGTAGCTACTGTTGAGAAACTCTTGAGCAAGTTTATTTAAGTGCCACAGCTTTAGTGCAGCTACTCAGAGGCCAGTAGAAGGAATCTGAAATATTTTTTATATATTGTATGCCCTGGATAATGCCAACTTATATTATTTGATATGATACATGTTGTTTGAAAATTTGTCATCAGCATCAAAAGAAAAAGCTTGGCATTCCTACCAGCGTGTGCATGCAAATGGTGCATCATAATGCACATTGCAACCTGCTAACCATGTAAACGTAAAAAAAATGAGTTGACTAAATTTTCAGCTGATCTTTCACTGAACTCTGGATTTGGATCACGATCATTCATGTCATATTATGATCACATTTCAAAAAAACAGGAAGCTTGAAATCTCCAGGGCAAGTTCTTCTGACTCACCATCAATGGCTTGCCTCTAGACGTTGTCACGATCTGGCTCATGGACCGTGACAAAATATGGAGACACACCACAAGTCTACTAAAGGTTTAACAAAAGTAATTTA
>JAPMOB010049210.1:0-18303 GCA_029875015.1 Lepomis gibbosus | reverse complement strand
CCAGTTTAGGCACACAGTTTAATAGACCATGAAGTAGTAATTTGCATCTCTTTTTTTATCTTTGGTTGTAAATGCTCATTGCTGTGAAGTTGCACTTCACCTTTACAAATTATTTAGTTAAGTCAACAATGTGTCCGGTACTCTTACATGATCGATTTTACACAAGAAGTTCAGTTTACTCATCACAAGGAGTACAACTCAGCCTTGTTTTTTTAATGTCTTCTGTGGCTCTGAAGGAGCTTTCCAATGTTTGACTTCCCTCCTGTCTGCGCCTCTCAGCCCCAAGCCCATTTGTTCCAACTGAAGGCATAAATCTTTAAAAATGGCTCATAAATACAGTTTCATGTTTTAAAAAGGCGAAGTAATGTTCTAAAACAACGGCACTGTAGTTTTTAGCAAATGTTACCTAAATATAACAGAAATAGTGACAATTTTCAGCCGCGGATTAATACATGTTTGGTGAGGCAGTTACGACAGAGGGGAACATGTGTGTGGGATTGAATCAAAATAAACTGCCAGTGTGTGTGTTGGCTGGACAATGAGATGGATTAAAACATGACCAATCGGTGGTAGATGTAGAGAACTGGACTTATTTTTGAGGCAAGCAAGTCCATACAATATTCATGGAGTGACAGCAGTAAGAGAGAATGACACTGGTTTTAGCTGCAGCCTTGGCAGACACACCACGGAGGCGATCATTAATCATTTAGACTTCCCTACAACCACACTGTGAATTAGAGACTTAGTGTACAGGAAGTGCACATGACATTAAACTGTGTATATGTATGTGTGAGTGATTGTGTGCGTTTGGCTTCTCAAAAAAAACCCAGATTGTGATGAACACGAAAAGCTGAAAGCATACACACACAGAAAGTTAAAAGCAGCAGAGATTTTTTTCAAAGTTCACACACACACACACACACACACACCACAACATCAGGTGTATGTACAAAACTGCTGACATTTGGACAAACAAGCAATAAGGTTCAACACTGCACAGTGTGAGCTGTTTTTGGGAGAAGCGAAGGTGGTTGACTGGGATCGGTAAAGAGAGAAACATAAAAGAGATGAAACTGATCAAAGTTCGAAATGACAGCAAATGCCACAGAAGAAGTCAGCGACACGAGAAGGGTAAAGATAGAGAAACACAGAAAGAGGGCGAGGGGGAACGAGGGGGAGGAGAAAGTGAGAGAGAAGGAGGTGAGAGTCAAACAGACGGGGACAGAAATTGACATTTGACATTTAAAACATCTTTAATGAGTCACAAAGCTTCATGTGGTGTGACAGATAGGAAAGGCGGCAAAAAATAACCAAAAGCATCAACACAGAGAGCTAAAACACATTATCAATTTGTAAATATAAAAGCAACACATCACATGTACATGCAGAACAAACGCAAGCACTACCCACATACCAGACATTTTCAAGAGTCAAACTGAAAAAAAGCGAGAGAGATCAAATAACATTGAGATATCCAGAAGGCACAGCAGAAACTCAAACGCAGGCTGATGTGACCAACCAAACCCCGGCTGGCAAAGACAGATGCCCAGAAATAGCGGCAGCCTCCGCCTCTGGTGTGCCCAGCCCTCCCTGCTGTGACATTACCTGCCTACCACCACATAATCATGATGAATCGCTCTGGGGCTTGCCGCCAACCGCTCACACCACCAAACAATGAGCGGCAATGGCAAACATCACCACACCGCTCCCTTTATCTTCCCTCTTTTTCTGACATGATGCTCTCATTTTTTCCCCATTCTTTTCCTTATCTCTGCTTCTCTTTCTCTGCTGTCCTTGGCTTCTGCACCCTCTTCACATTGTCTCTCCTCCAGCCCTCCTCTTCTCGCCTATGGTCAATTCCTTTCTCTCGCTTTTTCATTTTCTGATTCATCCATGTTTTCCACCTTTTTCAACAGAAACCTGGAGGTTCAATACATTGACAATTTATAAAGAATTATATTTTCAGCAAGCTGACTGTGTTATGTAGGTAGTTGTTAAACAATTAGATGGCAAATTATGTCAGTGTCCTGCAATTTGCAGTATATTCATTCTGTACTGTACATCTGACTATAAGATCCAACTCAACACTTCAGACTTCAGTGATGGATGAACTGTAATTCTGAGACAGGAAAGACATTTATGAGAAATGTCATAGTGTTGCCAATATTGTCTTCTTGGCATTTGTTTTCCACGTCATCTCTCAGCATAAGAAATTTGGGAGGTGAGGTCACTACAGGGGGGAATACGATATATTTGGAGGATCATACTCCCATAGGGCCATAAGTTAGAAGAGGGCCTTTTCAGAATGTAATAATATGCCAAGCCACATTACTCTCAGCAGTTTGTTTTAATCCACCACAGGGATCAGGGTGGGAAAGAAAACATTGTTTATCATCACTTTTCTCCTAAAATCAATATCTGACAATGGGGATGAATTACATATTCTGCAATAACAAAGAGGGCAGAATGACCACCATGTATTTTTTTTTTAAAAATAGCATCATGTATACAACATCGTCCTCATTTCTCAAAGATAGTCAAAATAACGCAGAACTGAAAGAAGACAGTCCTCTGAATGTAATGATACTAGTCGTCAGAGTGCCTTTGAGAGATGGTAAAATCCAAGATGGTGAATTTCTGTCACGACTTCCAAAGCAGTTACCAGCGTTTCCTTCGCATTGCTTCTCCAGGCTACTGTCTAAATAAAGAAATGATGCTTGCAAGGCATACGGCACCTTGAGAGGTAAACAGTGTAGCTCTTTAATATTGTACGACACCTCAGCCACTTCCTACCAGTGTGTGCGGTCCTACAGTATCAGTCGTCCAAGTGGGCAGAAAAAAGGGAGAGGCAAAGGTCAGAGGGTTAACAAGAGGAGTAAGCTGGCCATCTTCTCCCTGATTTGTCTCAGGCGCAAGACTGTCTGATCTTTTGTGGAGCTGCCTAGCTGACCACTCCACTCACATCCACTGATCCCTATTACTGGGGAGGACAGCAGCCTTATTACAGAGGCCGAGGAGCTGCTAAAGCTGTGTTTCGACCAAAGGAACTATACCCTGGAACTAGGATCCTTTGGAGGAACTCACTGCGTTTCCACCAAAGTGACCAGGGTCTAAATTTAGTTCTAGGGTCTTTATTTTACCCCCCAAAAAGTCCCTGCTCGGGGGGTAGTACTTTCCGAAAGTACCGGTACTTTGGGGGGGTGGGGCTCGCTGCAGTGAATTTCTGAATGGGCGAGAAGAGGCTACTGGCTTTAACTGGAAAATGTCGGGTGCTCTTCTCTTTTCCACCTTGTTTCCAAACCAAATAGCACACAAGTCTCGCCAATGTCTGCCTGAGATTGAACGTCGGCATTAAATGTAGGTAATTGCTCAGACATAGCAGCCATCCTACAGCGGTGTGTTTTACAGTGAACAGCTGATTTAGCTATGCTAAATACTGGCTCCAAAGTTGTTGTTTTCATCAATCAGGAGTTTTTTTACACAGAGCCGAAGTCGGTCTCCTCTTCTCCAAAACAAGTGGAACAGCTGATTACAGCAGGTAATAAAGCTCGTTAAAATCACAACACAGAAGTGAATCTGGCTGGCTGATCTGCACTTGTCGCCCTTTTTTTATAACCTTCCAAGCTGTCGCAAATCTCTCTCTCTCTCTCTCTCATCCTGTCTGTCTTTGCAGCTGCCACTTTACAATGAAAGGAAATATGCCTTAAAAATATTATCTTTAAAAAACAAGGGGAAAGAAAAGAGCACTTTCCTCTCTGATGACAACTCAGAGCCATTTTCTGGTCAATTACTTTAAATCAAGTATAATGGGTGAGCGATCAGACAGGGAGGGAGGAGAGGAAAGGAGGGGAGGAGAGAGGATTGATGATGTGTTTTAATGCGAATACATCCCAAACCAATATATCAACAGTGTGATCAGTGTGTGCTCTCTTATTCACTTCCATGCACTTTCATTTTGGCTATTTCGTCTGTAACCCCCACCCCCTCTCTCCACAACTGCCTCTCGTGCTCTGGATTTCCTTTACAAAAACGCTCTGCTGTCTCTCGCAAAATATCTCTCCTGTGACACATAATAAAGTTTAATTGTAGGTTCAAAACACCACCAACCCAAGCTTTAAGAGTTGAATGATAAACAGATATTCAACGCAATGTAACAAGCTTATAAACGACACATTTGTCATTGCAATGTGCTACGGTTCAACCCATTGCTTTAGAAATGTACAACATATTTCAGTAACATACTCGTCGTTGCCAGTCGATCGCATAAATGGAAAAATGAGAGCTGTTAAGTTTTTATTGCCTGAATTTACTCATCCAATAATGGTGAAGAGTAAAATATTTAGTCACAGGAGGATATTAAGAGTGTGTTGCCATAGCAAGGAGGCTGGCAAGGAGTATTTCCTGGTTTTCATCATCAAAAGTCATTTTTGCACTCCACTCTGATGTGCCAGTGTGGTGGCGCTGTCTTTTCAACTCAGTACAATAAAGTTATTGTCTTCCTGTGACAAAGATTGACAATAATTACAGAGGAAATGTGCCACAGAGATATGGGGGTGAGCAATCCACACACAAAGCCTTGGCATTTTAATAGAAATGTAAGAGTTCAGACGTGGGTTAATTGTGACAGGTAGACTGAAGAGGATGTTCATACTTCTTCCTGCCAGGCTTTTTTGATCTGAAGACCATCATTTCTTTGATATGACTGCTTTTGTCTCTCAACAAACTATGCATAAAAGTTTATTTAACACAGAGAAGAAGTCCTTTCACTGTCTTGCAAGAAAAAAAATCATACAAATGTATTCGTCAGACAGAACAGGCTTGATTGTTTGAGAAACAGATGGAGATAGAGGGGGAGAATGTTTTGAATTTGTAGTCATTTATTTACCTTTTTTCTTTCAACAAAAAGGTTCAGAAACAGACGCAATAAATTATGGTGGTCATCTAGCTTAACTACATCCGCCCTTGACAGAAACCAAAAGCAAAACAACAGAAATGTACAAAAAATAAATGTGAGGCATTTGGAGAGTCTGTGACTACCTATCGTCATCCAACGTAGCACCCCAACCCACTTTACAACACACAGAAACACACTCACACTTACTGCAAACGCTAACCATACATATCAGTCTGAAGACAGTGTGCTATCAACTGCAAATAACACCCTGTTCTCAGTCTTTCTTTGTCACCTTGTAGGAGAAAATATCAGACAAGGATGACACTGTCGCATATGACTGTAAGCTGGTGTGAGATTTTGCACATTAGAAGGCACAAAGGCTAATATAAAAGGCTAAGATAAAAGGGATGTTTCATTTTGCGATTACAAACGTCAATCGATTCACAATAATGAGCTTGAAAAACCTGGGTAAGCACCATTATCAGACTGTGCAAAAACAATGCTGAAATTGCAAGAAAGATTAATAGGATTTTTTGCTGACAGAGAACAGATTTGTAATAGCAAAAGCCGTGGACCATGAATAAAATAAACAGAAAATGTCATTACACCAGAGTAAGTAAAAATTAAAACTCATCTGTTGTGACATAGGCTTGATGAGATGTTGCTATGCTGACGTGGTGGGTGGTAAAATAATATTCATTCCTTAGGGGAGAAAGAGAGGTGGAGAGAGAGACAAAGAGACGCGGAAAGTAGCGAGGTTGTGTGTGAGCGTTTGAGTTAAACAGCTTGGTGGAGAATCAACAGCAGGATGATCTCCGCAGTCCGGTTTTGATTGAAAGATGGGACGATCATATAGGAAGCATGCACTGAGGAGTAGAACCAAATGACTCCCAGGGCAAGAGCAGACTATACGTCAAAAACACTGCAAATGGAAAAAAATAAAGGCAGAGCAGGGGAGTAAATTATAAATCGGAAATTGAGGCTCTGTTCTGACACATCCCAAATTTATGGATCAGTGAAACATGCAGTAGGTGACTCACAGTCACACTACTTGTTTCACGGGAATGAAGTGTAAATGGCCTTATAAGCCCTATGCCAATGCTTCATCTTTCATGTGGACGCACAAGAACTTATACTTTGAAGTATTAACAAAACTGTGGATAACATAAATGAGGTCATTAAGTCCCCGGAGAACACTTCCTGTTTAAGGAACTACTGACTCAGAGAAGTCAATATCTGTGCAGGTGCTAAACCATGGCAGGTTTTGATCTGCTTAGTACATAGTAGATAAATAAGCATGATTCCAGTGGACTAATATACAGTATGTAGATCATATCTGAGGAGGACAGAGAGGACAGGACCATTGTACTTACACTTCTGCAACAGCAAAAAGAAAAACTTACTATATATTTTGCTGAACTAGAAATGTCTTTTTATGTCCCTTTGTATTTATTATATTTATTTTCTGCCAAACTAACATAATGTTATAACGCCCCCACCTGTGCTGTACACAGTGAAAGCTGAAGAGCGTGGACAAGGTGAGCAGAAAGGAAGAGAGAACCCACCACAAAAAAAGACAGAAGAAGAAGAAAGTGTGTTTTGTCCTTAAATACACTTTTTTCCAAAGGACCCTGAATTTTTTAGAAAGAACAGAAAATAAACCAGTTTCTCTTATTCCCACGTGTCTCTGAGCATAATTTTTAATTAAACAACAAACATCTTCACACAAGAATATTTCAAAAGAAATGCTGCCCATTTCTAATTACAGTATATGATTATTTATTTTTTTAACTTTAAAACTTTCCCCACTTCAGTGTGGATTCATTAAGTATGTCAGGCACATGTTTTTGCGCATGACAGGACTTTAATCAATTAAAATGTATTCCTTTGCTGTTCCGTCAAAGAGGTCATAATTTTTCAGGAGAAAATTAAATTAGGAAAAAAATTAAATACAAATATCTGTGGTTGAGGTTGTCTTGACAAGAAGATATATACACAAGTATATGTTCTGTTCACAGGCAAGCAAACTGATCTACTTTTAATCTGCCTGTAATACATTTTGTTTACATTACATTATAGATGCAATCTAATCCATTGAGGCATGAAGTACCTAATTATCAAGTGTCTCAGGTAGGGATATTGGTACATGATAAGTTGCTAAGATGGATTTTGCACAAACAATCCATCATACACACACGCAGAGGCGCTATATGCAAATGTGTTGTTACACACACAAACCGATTTGAATGCAGCAATGTCACCTCAAAATACAGTTAGACAAAATTACATCCTCTAAATGATTTATAAATGCAACACTAGAAGAGGCAGAGTAAGGAAGGCGAGGGGATGGACAGCCGACGAGGAAGAGAGAACAAAAGAAGAGACATGAAGGGCAGTGCAGAGGTGAGGACATACTCTCCACAGTGAAGTGAGGCTCAACGATGGCAGCTTTAAAAAGGGAGGAAAAGATGAACATATGAAAAGGGATCTGAGAGGGGAAACAGGGATATTTGCACTGACACACTCAAATCCAAACCCTCATATCTAATGGGCTGCTGCCATGAGGGAGAGACGAAAAGAGAGGCAAAGTCACTGACACAGAGGCAGGTGGTGTGGTAGAGTGAGACTCACAGAGGAAGACGCAGGAAGATAGACAGAAGGAAACAGATAACTCTTCTGACTGATGACTCATGAAAATTAAAACCTTTCTTCTTGAGGACATGCTTTCATTTTCCCTCCCTGCTGCGATTCCTTTCTTCCTGAGAAGCAATTGTAGCTTCAGGTGCACCAGGTGCATGAGTGAGTGTGTGCACGCGGACGTGACTGAAGCTGTGAGCAAATCCAACACTTTCTTTTAACAATTTTACACACACACACACACACACACACATTGATATGTTCAATCTCCTCTCAAAATATTCTTTTGTTGTTTTAAAAGTGATTTGTTTTTTAGTCACACACTGAGTTTCCTTGTAGGCAAAGTATTAGAAAACTTAAAAGACTTCCCTTTGGCATGACTTGCAGAAGCACCTGTGATGATACACTATGTAGTTTCACTTTGCAGCCTACCTTTCCAATATTCACAAAAACCTGTGGTTGTAAAACATCTCTAGAATCATATCCCATGATGGAAAACGCATGGCTGTTTCATGGTTACTACGGGAGGGTCTCATAAGCAATAACAAAATCAAATATAAAGCCATTTCAAAGCGTATAGTGAGGCTTTGGACTGACTATACAAGAGACCCACACAGGACAGCTTGAAAGGGAGATGAAGGAGATGATTCAACTGATGCGTTTGTGTGTGCACCTGTGTGTGTGTGTGTGTTTCTTATATTTGGTTGGAAATGAACACACACTGCAATGTTAACACATTTTATTAGGTGTACAAACACACGGCAGGCTAATAAGTTTGTACTGGAATTATAATTAAAACAGCACGCAGTGGTGCATGTCTTCATAACTTCAGGCTTTATCGTGAGCCACAATAGGCCGCGGTCTATTGTTTAATAAAGGACTGCTAGGCCTGTGTACATACAGACAATAGAAAACATATCAATGACATCCGCTCATGGGACACAGCAGAGGCACAGTGCCAGAGTTCAGGCTCTATAAGTCACTAACATTGCTCCATTGATCCGCCAAACTATGACAGAGGACAAGCCATTTTCAGAATTGGTGGTTTTCATACTTATTTGAAGATATTTTCTACTAAAACACAAGAGAACCCCATAGAACCTCAGAGGCACTGAACCTTATTGTTGTATGCCCTGCACTTGCCCTTTGCATTTAGGTAAATGGTCTATATTTCTATAGCACCTTTCTAGTCTGTCCAACCACTCAAAGCTCTTTACATCACATTCAAACACATACACTGATGACCAAAGGCTAGGGTGCCAACTGCCACTATGGAGCAATTTGGGGTTATGTGTCTTGCCCGAGGACACTTCGACATGCAGACTGGGGGGTGCCAGGGAACCAACAACCTTCTGATATGTGGACGAGCGCTCTACTCCCTGAGCCACAGATGACATTTAAGGCTGTTTTCAGTACTGTTTTTACTGTAATATCAGCGAGAGAAAACATGCCAAATCTGGAAAAAATTGATTAGATTTTACTTGAAAGAAAGGGAGGATTTTAAGAGAAGATGATGAAACTAATAAAATTATACCTTGGGGCGAGTGCACTCATATATCTAATAATGAAGAAAATCAATGGCGGCCACTGATTTATCATCAGAATCCATTTGTCGTAACTTGTTCCTTTGAGCCACGAGCACAAAACTCAAGTCTAACAATGTTTCGTAAATTAAGCTTTTTGTCAGTGAATGAAATACTGCTACAATTTGTGTTTGAATATAAACACAAACATCAGTTGAAATGTTAAAAGTAGCATGCTATCATGGCCTGTGTTAAGGTGAATAACCATGCAGACATGACTACAAACACATTGTAACCAAATGACTTTTATTCTCATCCTCTGCACCACATGCCCAACTGATGTATGAGGGTTTCACTCACACAGCAATATTTTTGAATCAGCTTGCATCTGTGAAGCATGAAATGTACCTGGAAATGTATACAAATGCCTTTTTATGCCCACATTTACTGACATTTGACATGAAATTAAGATATTTAGCACATCTGATTTGTTATTGACTCTTTCAATAACTGTCTGTCTGTACGCAAAACTCAGCTAATATTGCATTACTCAGGAATGCCAATACAAAACAAAAGTAAGCAAGAAAGAAGGTAAAAGGTGCAACGATAATCATGTAACAAATAATCCAGGCCAAACTGTTTTAAACACTATTAGATACAGGACTGCTGAAGGAAGGACTGCTTGGGTTGATTGAATATGCAGTGTAGTTTGTGCTGAAAAGGCCAAAAAGGATGAAAAAAGAGTTTGGAGGAGATCCAGGCAACGTGGACTGTATAACCTACAGAGGGAACTGGAGGTGAGAGAACTTTGTAAAACAAAGCCTCAGGTTATCAGGTTAAGTAAGGCTGTTTATTTACCGGTATATCAGCCTAAGGACACGCAAATGACATCATTGGTCGCCAATGCCAGTCAAAAACACAGAACATGTTAAGATTGGACTTTACATATTACACACTATGATTTTATTTGCCAACCAAATGACCTAGGCTAGAACCGACCAGGTACAACTTTATCCGATCCGTCGTCACACCCAAATCATGTTCATAATCGGCTCAACAGTTCCAATGTGTGTCCCCGCCTTAATCCATGTACCCAATCTTTTTATGTTGTAAAGTCCTGGTTTAGGAAAGTTGGTACCTATCCACTTCTTTACATCCCACTCTCTGTGCTTCAAACTCTCTAGATGTCTCATACGTTTGTGTTAAAATATAAATAAAATAATATTTTTGATTATGATGAAATTATTGTAGAGAATCAATGTGCACATTAAATAAGGTTTTATAAAAAATGTTTCTCGTTTTTTGCTTCCTCTACCATTACTGTTCCTCCTGTCCCACTTTTATGTCTCCTCTACAGCACCACCTCAGTCATTTGACATTTGACAACCTGCCACCTGGCGAAGCTTCACAAATATGTCTTTATTATAGAATTAAAAAGTAAAGATAGTAAGACAGTTTCAAAGTCCAAGTGTGTGAATGCGTGTTCATGCATTAGTGAGAGAACGTGGAAGAATCTCTCAGAAGTCAGCACTGCATGCAATGTTTATCCACCACATATTGAGCAGTGCTGACCAGAAAGCCCCAACAGGGCCATTGGAGCAGCTGGTGTGATACTGGCGTACACACAGCCCTAAATATAAACACCTATCATTCTCTCATCGCCACACATACATCATCCGATGGCAGCCCTTCCATTTCGCTACTCTCCTCCACCTTACGCCTCATCAGATTATAATTAGCCTTGCTGAGTAATTAACATCCAAATTAGGACTTTAATTTGCATATCTCACCCTTATTTGCATATACTTCCAGCAGCATATACACACACCCCTGACGTTCCTCCACACAATTATTGTTTTTTATTCTTTGTGCAGCATTAGACAAAACAAAAACTGGGCATAGTAAAAGAGAGAGAAAGAGAATATCTGGACAGGCAATGGAGAGGGAGAGCATATAAATGGGACTTGGGAGGGGGTCGGTAATGGAGGTACCCGGGATAGAGTGAGAATGTGACACTCTCCAGATGAGAAAAGGCAAAGTAAGACAGAAAGAAGACTGCCTCGCCATTTATACATCTCACTTAAGCCCATAAAACTTTGGAATTGAATCCATGGCTGTGGGGGGAGAGAGAGAAAGCAGCAGCTCAGGAAATCAGAACGAGGGCTGTTCGAGCTTGCAAAAAGAAGCGAGGAGGAGAATGACGAAACACTCCCCTCATGACATTTGCCCTCTGAACGGCATCAGCTCAACGGAGCAGAGCAACCAAACAGCGATGCGGAGTCAAAGGAAGAGGGAGCGAGAGAGAGGAAGAAAAACACAAGTGAGAAGGCAGGGGAAAGAAAGAGAAAAGAGAGGGAGTAAAGCGGAAAAGAGCGACAGGACGGACAGAGCAGTTCCCGCAAGGCATTGTTTCACCAGTCATTGCACAGAAGAGGAAAACCTGAGTTATGATTCTGCGTACTACATCGCTTTCACGATTTATGTTCCGGCGTGGATAATGCAGCTAGACGGCTCTGTTGAAAAGACACCCATAAATCTGATCTTATTTTCCGATTTTTTTCCCTCCCTTTCTTTCTCTTTCAGCACCCCTCTAATCCTCTCAGTCTGTGTTCTTTGTCATTCATCTGCTCTGGTCTATTTCCTGACTTCTTATGTAAAAGGTATTCAGCCTGCAAGCCTTTGTCTCATGTATATACTGTATTCTGCTGAGCTTGTAGTGCTTGTAAATACCAAATCTACACACACAAAAACTCACCCTCCATGTCTCTCTTACAATGAGAGCCTGCACACACAGGCCTTGAACTATTCCTTTTTAAATCTTTAGAGGAAATGGCTTTACTTAAGAACAACAAGTTTTATCACATCTTAGGAAATTACTATTATTATTGATCTACTATCATTTTTAGAGTCAAATGCAAATTCAGTCATTGTATAAAATGTTTGGTAACATGACTTTTGGCTTCCATACCAGATTATGTGACTGAATATTGCATTGTCAATGGCAACTGTGGATATAAAATTATATATAGCATAATAATAATCAAAGCTGTCTCTACAGAAAACAAGCTCTTCTCGAAATCTAGTTAGCCTTCCCTATGGCTCACGGCCATATGGAGGTCTTTTATAAACGGGGAAAAATGATAATGTTTGGTTGAGTGCAGTCAGCCCAGTGCTCTCACTCCAGAGACCCAATTAATACCACTGTAAACCGCAGCTGCCCTTCATAGACAATACCAGTCGACGCTGAGTGTGTGCTTGTTTGTGTGTGTGTGAAAAAGAGAGAGTGCAAGACAGAGAGATGAAGGTGTGAGAGTATTGCATGGTGAGGATGTAATTGAATACAACGTCCTGACCATAGCTGCCCTCCCCAAGCACCAATCGATCATCGCAGATAGACATCATCCTCTGATCACTGCCCAACCAGCCAATCATGACCAGCAATATCCTCAATAAATGTTGTGTTTATGGTGTTAAATAATTTCAAAAGCAACTGGGGCATGTATGGTTGTCCTTAAGACATACAAGTATCTGTAGAAGAGTGTCCCAGTAACATTTAAAGGTGGTGTAAATACTTGTGCTAATATGTGAAGTGCTATAGTATGTGTTAAGTAAATTAAATAGCAGTGAGTTATGTCTGAGCTGAATTGATTAGTCAATTAGCATCAACCAATTAGTTTATAACGATTTTTTATAATCAATGAATCTTTTAAAGGACCAGTGTGTAAGATTAAGGGGGATCTATTGAATCTGGCAGAAATGGAATACAATATTCATAAGTATGTTTTTAAGTAGTGTAAAATCACCTGAAAATAAGAATTGCTGAGTTCTCCTTAACTTACAATGAGCCCTTTATAGAAAAAGAGGGAGCGGGTCCTCTTCCACAGAGTCCTCCATGTTGCACTGCCATGTTTCTACAGTAGCCCATAACAGACAAACCACACACTGATTATGTCCTTTCATGTTTTCTGTGAGTTTATCGGCCACCACAGGTTCTCCCGCAGGCTTGGAAGGCAAAGAGGAGGTGAAGGGTTTACAGTTGGTTGCAACTTTTAACCTCATCTAGATGGCACCAAATCCTACACACTAGTCCTTTAAGTCTTTTTTTCAAGCTAAAATACCAACCATCACCTAGCTAAGGTTTCTTATATGTGATGATTTGCTCCTTTAGTTTTGTGTTATGGTAAATTGAATATCTTTAGGTTTTAGGATGTTAGACGATGTGACGTGTTTTTTACTACTTTCTGTCATTAGCTTTAGCAAGTGATTAATCTATTAACCAATAATGAAAAAATGTGTTGCTGCCCTAATGTTCATTATGTTTATTGATTATTTACCCACTTTTTCCATCGCACCAATAAATCACAGTAAGACTTCCTATCATTTCAACAACGCTGCAATTTCCCAACAAACTGAACACCTGTCCCGTTAATTGCCCTGTCTGCCATGACGCGAACTTTGACGAACTACTTTTCAATAAATAGGGCTATGAAAATTTTTTAAAAGCACACTTAATATTCAGCAGAACTTCACGAGAGAAGTCAAATATACCTAAATGGCGGTGAAGTTGTTGGACAGATGGTGCTCTCCTTGTCAACTTGTGCAACTCAAACGCGAACAAGCAGTCAGACATTTCGAAGCCAAGTTAATTTGTGCCATCTTTTTCTTTTTCGTGTTCCTACCTTTTCCACCGAGAGAGCAGGTGTGGCCCCAGACCAGCCAAAAAAGCAAAAAAGGGACCCGGAGTAGCTGCATGGTTGCCGCGCTGCGTGGGTGATGTCTCCCTGTCCTCTGCTCTTCTGAAATCCTGGATCACCTCCCAAGCGCGAGGATGTTTTCAACTGGCCGGGCGAGCGAGGGATAGTCTGAAGGTAGAGAGACAGTCACTGGCTACTGTAAGCAAAGAGAGAGAGAAACACTGACGTTTAAAGAGCCCCAATAAAACAGCATTTCCGGTTATTAGCTTTCAAAATAAATCCCAGTCGTATGTTAATGTTGCACGAGGGGACTAAAACAAGGCTGAATTTATACAGGGTGAAAATTTAATTATTTATAAAAACGTATTTCACACTAATGGTTTCGGGTGCTCCGAGATATGTTTCCCTCAAGCATGACACATAGCCCATTTTTATGTTGAAGAATAAAAGCGTCCTTTTCAGGCAGAATTTGACTTTTTTTTGTCAAGCTTGACATATCTGTTCATAAGAGAGAAGATCCAAGTGCTGGAGAGGAAGTGGTGTAAGGGGATCTGTCTGAGATGAGTGTGAATGTGTTGGTAGTTTCCTGTTAAGAGGGGAAAAGATTGATTTTGACACCCCAGGAAAGGGCTGCTATAACCCAGAGTTAGCTGCCAGTAATTGCATTCCTCTACACCAGGAATACAACTTCAGTTATTCAATCAATTCACTAAATCCCAAGCTGTGGCAAAGTAGGCTACATTTGGGAAATATAAAAAAATATATATAACACTTTAAATAAGGAGTAACATGAACTGCTGATTTTTTTCTTACTCCCATACTCCTTTCATAATCGAATGAAGCAGCTGCTACAGTGTGATGTTTTTCCAGCTGTATTCTCCTAACAAGAGCTCGAACAGCGCAGCTATACTCCCCCTCACAGATTTGAGTCTTACAGTTTTCACCCTGTGGCAGAATCACTGTTTTTCTCTAACGGCCGTATGTTCTTCAATTATTCCCCCATGCTTCATCTTCTTCCACACTTGGGTGTGGGTGTGTGTTCTGGGGATTAGAAAGAGAGAGGTCCGACCTCAAGTGAGTTAAGAGGATAACAAAGATAGAACACACACACACAGACATGCATACACATGCAGACAAACACATTTCCATGCACATACAATCACTTACACACTCATTGCACAGTCCCATTTGGCTGTTTCCATGGGTAGTGGCAGCTAAGTTACAGCAGAGCAGTGACGGGGGAAAGATGGTGCAATGAGCAGATTGCCTTTCTACCTGTGGTCATGCCATCAGCTCAGAAATTATTAAGGATAGGGGACTGAAGGAGTTACTCACTGTGGCATCACTGAAGAACTGTTTGTTATGTTATTGACAAATACATTTTACTCTCAAGTTCATATGGAGTAGGCTGGTTTCCTTTTTGACTTTCCATTTTTTCCAGCACCTATACCCTGTAGCACACCCAAACAGTTTATGAGTAATAAATTATTTAACAGTTGATGACCGCTAAATTATTCATCATATTAACAAAAAACATCCATCCATTAAGGTGCTGGATCCTCACTGTGTTAACTTACACATTATTGGACCTGGTTATCCCTTCCATCTGAATCTGGCAACTCAAAATGAAGTTAACATCATGTTACTGTAGTATTACCCCCCAAAACAATCAAAACCAGAAAATATTACATATTTATATCTGCACTAGTTCTCGTGTGACAGATATTTTTCTGTTTGCATCTTCACACACACACACACACACACACACACACACACACACAAAAAGCATGTGTACAAGTCAGTTTGTGCATGCACATACAGTATGCATGCATGTGCAATTCCTGTAGCCATAGCTGTCCTCAAAGGCAAGAGATAAATATCAGTGGTCTGTGAAATGCCATATCACTTAACTGGACCTTCACATTCTTCTAAAGTTATTATTGTGACAAAGCATAGTTATTGGAAAAGCCATTTGCTTTACAGCCATTTTGTAATCAGTTGCCCGCCGGTTGCACTACAGACAGCCAATTAATGTTTGACAAACTTTCTCCTTTTCATCTGGCAAGCAGTTAACAACAATGGAATGAAAGGTTACCCGGAGCACGTAGGTGTTTGATGCTGCACCGCTGTAAAGGTCAGGTTTCTTCTGGGAAGATGTTGTCCTCAGCCACAGAGACACAAACTAAAACGAGTAGCTAATGCACGGCAACAACGTAAACTGTGTGCAATTACAAAGACTTGACAACAGTTTGCCGACTGTGTTTCAGGACCATGGAGAGCTCCATCACTTTGCCCAGAATAACCTTCCTCCACCAGGTGTCGCACTTCAGTTGTTTTTCTCAGCGGAACCATCGTGCAACAGCTCCTCAGAACGGCGGACAGGGAAGACTGTGACACACTATTGAAACAGCAACAATGTGAAAAGAAGGTAAAATTATTTTCTAACCTTGAACGTTGTGTCGTTTGTAACATGATA
Source organism: Lepomis gibbosus (assembly GCA_029875015.1). NCBI lineage: Eukaryota > Metazoa > Chordata > Actinopteri > Centrarchiformes > Centrarchidae > Lepomis > Lepomis gibbosus. Next base: position 2,079 of record JAPMOB010049210.1, on the reverse strand, counting down.
GCTTGAAAATACTACTTTTCAGTTTTAATTATACATCCAATGTGTATTGTGCTAAGCTACGTTAGCCGCTTGTTCAATGTCAAAGCTTCGTTGACTGAACGTCCCTGTTGTTTGTATGCTGTAATCTGACTTTATACAGTCTATGAATCTGAATTGTGCTGTAACAACTGTCAAAAAACACGGCAATTCATAGTTGCATAAGTCTTTTCGCGTCAACCCTATGCATTTATAGCTGAAGTGATAAAGGCGACAGACTCTTATGGTGCACATAGCATGCATCTGTCACCTTTGCACCAAATTTAACTTACACAACCCTGGATTTAAAAAAAGCACGTTAACCAGTTTTCCAACGAGAGTTTCTTAGTTTCTTAAAGTAAAAGACAGTGAACACCATACAGTTTATTTATTGTCTGCCTTATAGGCAATGGCCCAAATGCAAAACCCATTATAAAACCGTGGATTATTTAGGCCTAATGATTAAATAAAGATAATAATTTCCTTTGAATAGCACTTTTCAAGCAAGGAGCTCAAAGTGAAAAATAAAATGCAACAGAAACAATAATATTCCACTACAAGTCGGTATATAAAATGCAATTGTTGAGACATCTCTTTTAAAATAAAATCAAGTAAAAAAAAATACAAGAGAAAATATACTTAGAAGAAACTTACAATCTGTTAGTAACATGGTAAAATGACAGAGCTTCATTTTGTGAACAGTATGGTCGGCCAGAAAGGGGATACTGTTGCATGATTAAGACATTGCACAGTGTAAATAAAGTTAACAATTTAACTAACAAATTACATGTTTAAAGTGACACAAGTTCTTTAAATGTTGGCTGGATACCTGCCAGAGAGACCGTTTGAAATAAACCGTCCGACTACTGTTTGGACAGGGCTGGTGTTGTTAATTTCCCTGTTGGCTCTATACACCCACATGTACACTTTGAAACAAAATGCCACTGCAGTTGTTTCACTCCTCCAGTGTCTTACTCTGGCAAAATGCCGCCTCATTTATTATTTGCCAGTGTTTCTAACTGCTTTGGGTGTCCCAATGATAAATGGGCAGAGAGTGGCTCTGCTGTGGTTGCCTCTTACAGGGACCACCTATACTAACGCTGTACTCATCCATTGTAAGGTGCCTTGGGCTTATAAACCAAATGACAAAAAGGTTGTTAAGGTTAATGCAATCAAGGCAAACCTGTACTGTAGAAGTACAGACTGACTTAAAGAAATATATAAAGTCTTAATCTTTCTGTAGAGCAGAGGTTTTCAAAGTGGGAGGCATGTCCCTCCAGAGGGGAGGGGCTCTAAACAGTTTCATGGACAGCTCAGTGAATGGAAGTGAATAAATATTGCATTAGTTATTAAAATAGTTATCAAAGTGAGCTGAAATGTGCGTAATTTGGTCAAAGAGATATATAATAGAGAGATAGTTTACTGTCTTTCCCACTTTCCCAGAGTCAAAATCTAATAAATGCCTTAGGACAGACATTTTTATGTATTTGGTGTAGTCTAACTATCCAATAGGCATCCAGGAATTGAGTGAAAGTAAGCAAGCAAACTAAGAGAGGATGAGGGGTCGCCTTTTTCCGAGTTTTATCTGAGTGAAAGACCACAGTCTCAGACTTTGAAAACACCTACTGTAGAGTGTTTGTCTTCTCACCTTTGCTTCCCATCGTCCCACAGTGATAACTCTTTCTTCTGCTTTCCCCCCAAGGTTCATTGACAGTGGTGTGAGGGGGTAAACCAAGATGGCCACCGGCCGTGTTCCGCTAGTCTTGCTAGCCTGCGGTTCCTTTAATCCCATCACTAATCAGCACATGAGGCTGTTTGAGTTGGCAAGAGACCACATGCACAGCACAGGTCAGATGCAGACGTCAGAAACACTGTGTCTGCTAATCATTTTTTGTGTTTTATTTGACTTTCTAGCTAACCTTCTGGGTCAAAGCAGCTCCTGTTAATGCTCCCAGATAATACCCAACAATTAATGTTGTTTTTCTTAAAGGAACACTCCGACTTTTTGGGACTTTAGCCTATTCACCTTGTCCCCCAGAGTTAGATAAGTCCATACATACCTTT
>JAPMOB010049140.1:0-15527 GCA_029875015.1 Lepomis gibbosus | reverse complement strand
ACGCTGTTGCAAACGGCCTTTGTGAACGTTGCCATCCTGTTCAGTGACTATGAATAAATTTTTTCTAATACAAAAAGTTCAAACAGACATCTGAGAAAATATTGTAAGAACATATTATTACAATACCTACATCTGGGAACAGGTTCCACATACTGATAAAAGCAAATAATTTCAATTAGGAAGTAAAATACACAAAAAAAGTGATAAATTAATATTAGATGTTTCAAAAACAGGAGATGTACATGTATAAATATCAGTATTTGATTTTGTAAGTCTCAAATAGCTTAACAAGGTCTCGTGACATGTTTCAGTAACAACAAATATTACTGGGAAAACAAGAGAACAGCTTCTTGCTATTTGTTAACTGTGTCAATTAATGTTGGTCTTTTTTAATAACATGCGCTTTAATGTGATAATTGTTTCTCTACAATCATAATTATTAGAACAAAAATCAGGTTTTGTCTTTTCTGTCATGTCGTGGCTATGTTTCTCAGCTTACTTTGGAGATACGGCCCACTACCACACCCCCGTGGGCCAGAATTCAAATGCTAACTAGTGAAGCCCATGGTGAGATTTAATTTCCACCCACCCCCACAGTAACTGTAAATGTCAGTGCCAAAACACAAAACTCTTTAAAGTTTTCCAAAAGTGAATAGGAGTTTTAGGCAAACAGTAAACTAAACATATGCTTTTAACAGCTTACGACAGTACTTGTTTCAGTACCTACATTTTAATAATTTTAAGAACTTACCAGCTAAATGGTCAGTTACCAGATAATCCGTCCTGTAAAGATGCAAGTCCCCGTCAGCCTGCCAGCTTTTGCCTACAGACCAAAAAGAAGGAGCATTTGCATTAAAACAACCACTAAGGTATCTCAGTTTCACCTCAGGGGCCTCACTTTAAAGACTTTGCACAGACTGCTAAAGGACTATTTGTGCACAAAGAAGAAAACTGTATTCTCAAAAATCTCAGTGATCAATGTGCTATTAACTCAAACTACTAAAAAAAGGGGGTTAATGACAATAGTTTGTGCGTATACACTTTAATAAAAACAAGACATTAAATGGAAAACTGAGACATCCGACAGTGTGTGACTTTGTATTTGCTGACTGTTAAACAGAAGCAGCTGCTGTTGAGGCCTAACTTGTATATTTGATAGCCATGGTTCTAGTTAGGCCAGTAGAAAAGAAAATACTGCCAAGTGCCAAAAGGCTGCCACCTAAGACAAATGAAACCATCCAGAAATGAAGGGGTATTCAGATAAAGTTGATGCCAAGAATCGCATTACTGAACTCCAACTGGAGTATAGGTGCCATCGGAGCTCACTCTCCTTGACAAGCACCTGGCTTCTATAATTGGACACTGCCTTGTCACATAGAAGGACAGAGCTAGCAATTGATGAAGATTGCTGCGGATATACCAGGTAACTAGGCCACAGCTCTTAGGACTAATAGGGCCATTATGCAAGATCCAGAAAAAAAAAAAAAAACTACACAGGGAATGTTTCTTAATAAAAATGTGTGACTATCAAAAGGCTGTATGATTTAACATGTTGTGAAATACTGTGGAAGATTCATTAGAACATTTTACCAGTGGCGACACCAATTTCCTCTGTTCATAGGCATAAGTTTCTAGAAAGGTGAGCACAGGCTCCCCTAATGCTTGTTGTTATAAAACCACAACTTTTATTGTTGTTTGTTTGGTAAGGGAATATGATCAGCTAGGATCCATGTTTGTGCATAGTCAATATTTAGAAATTAGGCACTAAAGATTTAACCAATGAGCTATCATTTTTAGTATTTGGTATAAGTTAGACGTCACAGACAACGTATGGCCTGTTGCCTTTAATAGTTTTAAAGCATCTAATTAGAAGTTGCCCCTTTCTAATACAGCAGCAGCCACTTAATAAGAGTGTAACGCCATGGCTTGAAATGAAACTTGTGAATTCCAACACAGTGATACCAAATTGTTTTAGTACCAGCTCATAGGTACAGTTGTGCGTTTAATTGTGAGACTGATAACTATCACATTAGTCACGAGCCCAACCACACAAAGCGACAAACCAACGCAAGTTAGTCTAAGACAATTTTGCGTCATAGTATCCGACCTACGTGATCGTTCGTGTAAATGAGCTGCTACCAAGTTCATGCTGACGGGCTCGTCTAGCTTGTTAAACTTGCATTAACGTTAGCTGCAGCAGGACATCCTTCGAGCCTATATAACATTATAGCCAAATCCCAGATTATAGATTTAAGCAGCTGGTTAGTGTGAGTGCTAGCTAACACGAAAACAAGTTAACTAGCTTACAGTTGCCAACGACACATTACAGTTCATGTTAATGCTAGCTGCCGTCATGTTGGCTAACGTTGATCAACCATAAAAATGTCTTGAGAGCGAGACAAACTACCTTTAGTGTCGGGAACACTACGTCAACGTAGGATGTTTAGCGAATATGTGAGCCTCTTTGCAGAAGTGGGATCTTAAGTGGCAAAAATCACTGTACCGTGAATTACTAGCTCAAACCCCCATGCTAGTTAGCAAACTTGCTAAAAACTTTGGCTGTGGTGTGTGCGACTGTGACACGTAGCTCCTCAGCTAATATGTAAGTTAGCTTGGATCCCTCAAACACCCCTGCACAGAACTTCAAGCTGTGCCTGCTAATTACATTAAGCTAACAGTGGACTGAAAATGAAATCCTTAAACTAAGTCTACCATAGTCATAGACGGGGCTCGTGTTGTTTGTACATACATTCGCCTACACTAACAGGAATGTAAAAAGTACAAGTTGAACTGTAGCGTTAGCCTTAGCAGGCGAGCTCACGTTAGCTTACAGTTTGTTCTACTAGCTCGCTAAGTCCACGTAGGCATACAGCTGAGCAGGGGAGAAATGACACGGAGTCAGGCCAGAACATAGTGTCACGTTCAAGGCTCACCAACCAAACTGTCTTCCCAGCAAGTACCACTCTGTCATGTATATGACAGGTAGAGCTCATATGTAATGGCTATACAGACATATTCAGTAGAAAGCTGTGAAGTACTTACTTATTTTATGTACTCGTCTGCCCTGAAGGTGCAGAAGCTGAGATGAAATTCCACTGGCGAGAAGGTGGGATTGTAGCCTGACGGATATATACCAGGGCCGCCCACCAATCATATCCTCCAACGTCACGTCAAAGAGTCCGGTTACAAATAACTTATTTTCATTTTTAAGAGTGACAGACTCTTGTATAACGTGAGAGATGTCATTTCATCGCGTATGAAAATAAAATGTGACCAAGATTGTATTCCCTAGAGACACTGCAAACTTGGTCTCAAGTAAGGGTGTGCTAAAAATCCCTTCTAGAGGAGAGTACGTTTACACAAAGAAGACCAGTCGAGGTGGCAAAATTCAGTTTTCATTTATTACTTATCACACATTTCATCACGGTATCATTTCTTTTGAGAATTTGGTGAGATTAGAGAAAGGACGAGCAAGTGGCAATCCTCCACTGCGGTCCAGAATCAAGTCCAGACACACAATGTTGTTGGAGTGAATCTGAGAGAGCAATGCACCTCATATGCCAAAGAAATCCTGGAGTTGCCGTTTTCTTTAAGGAAAACGTTGGCATGTGCAGAAATAGTTCCTCTGAAACACCTCCTCATCGAGTTGTCAATGGATACACTGCATAAAGTCAGACTCCACAGTTTACTGCTATACACATTACACATGATCACATTTTTTTACTCCATAGGATAAACAGTGATTAGTATTATTATTATATCTGTCCATGCACACAGTTTATGCACCTAATAGTAATGATTAGTAACATGATAGTAACTTTGTTACTTTTCATGATAGTTTGTAAGGCCACAGTAATTCATAAATGAAATGTGCAAATAAATAGAAGCCATTTCATTGAGTTTTGGTAGAGCACTGATGCAATGAAAAGATTTCCAGTTGAACCAACCCCGATTATTAAACAAAAATACGAATACATCACCAATCCCACTTTGTTTCTCCCAATATTGATTCTGATTACAGATTCAAATTGAAACCTGTAAACCTCATAGTATGGAACTGATTGCTAATATGTGTAACATAGCACAAGGCTGTAGCTACAAATCACTTCTTATAAGTGAAGACATTTATGCACCAACATTATTTATGCTTGTGCAAATTAATCAGTTCAATTAATTTCATGATTTTTTGACACTCTTAATCAAATTTCCACTATTTTAAAGAGGTAAGCAACTAGTAGCAATGTTAATGTTGTTAATATACAGTAATAGATACTTTACCATAGTCTGGTGCCTTAAAATATACCGTATTGACCCCTCTCTGACAACATGTCAGCAAAAAAATGATACACTCCCTAAAGCAAGTGTTTATTACAAGACTATTGTAAAAGAATGCCTTGTATTTTGCATGTGTTTCTGTTATTGTGTCCACCCTAAACAACATTAATATTATACCTGAAACACTCTTCTATCAGACTAATATCATCACATCTGGGCACTGTGAGGAGGAGTATGGCTTTTTGAAGATACACAGATTAAAAGACAGCAAGGAAACAAAGGGAATTCAAACAACAATGCAAAATAATCAGCAAAATGAAAAAGAGGAAACAACAAATAGAAGCAACAACATGCAGATAAAATGACAACCATGATTAATATGTAACTACAAATCAAGTGAAGTCCATAAAAGTGCATCATATGATCATCTATCAACTGGTAAAACAGTCCTGTGATTGACCATTCGCTGACTTTGCTGATTCCCTGCTTTCATCCCACTGCATGATAGAATCTACTGAATAAGATGAGTTTCTGCAGATTACATTGAATTGCAATGTTGCAGTATTATATTTCTGCACTCTGCATAAGTGTTCGAAGCATAATGCAACATTGTTCTTTTTTTAGAGAAAACAGTAGGGGGAGCTCCATCACAATGGCAGACGTGACTTTTTCCTTTCCTCAAATTAGTTCACTCTGACTCATAACATAACGTGTTTCTACTAAACAATGGCCATAAGTATGAGTATACAAGTAATTCATCATGATTGATGTAATTAAGCTCTGAAGCTCTTTAGAGGCTCGTTATAGGTTTTCTCGTGACGCACGCACGCGCACGCTCACGCACTCACGCCACATGTGTTCAGAGAAATGTGTTACTAAATGTGTTACTAAATGTGTTATCTGTAGGGTTACAGAGAAACCCAACATCTATTTCAAAGCTCAAGCGCACCCTTTAACAAAGACTGTTCGCTTTGTTAGTTAAATCAGATAAAAGGAATCAGATAAAACAATCATTTTATTTCCTCGGGGTGTTGACAACCATCGGCCTACGTAGCCTGGAGACCAGATACTGTTTTTTAAAAACTTTCCACGAGGCCTTGCTATAATGCACAACATACACTATTTCAGGCGGGCAGGTTTATTCTCCATCCATCAAGGCTATTTAAAGGAAAGGAAGGTAAATCTTTGCTCCTCAGCCTACAAGCCGAAGCCACATTTGAACCAATGGTAGGACGAATGAGACTGCTGTAGCCAATGGCAAGCTAGTCTGAGTGCGCACTCGTTGGACGACGACGACCATGGACTGGAGTAGTGTCCTTAAATTTGGTGCGACAAACTTTTAGGATTTAGTTTCGATACGGGCAAAACGGTAAGTTGAATTTTACTTTATGGGCATATTATCACATTTAGTTTTTCTACTATGGCGACTTTTTCGGTGAGATAAAGCGGTGTAAGGGTATTAATACTTCGATTCGCTTCTCGTCGGTAAACTAGTGTCCACTGAGCTCCCTTTCTTAAAATAGAAGATACATTGTACGTTTACAATTGTGAGTTTCTTGCATGTCGTTCCGGTGGTTTTCCTCGCTTTAAAATAGTTGGTAACTGCAACTTTCAAAAACATTCAAGCCTTGGCTGACCCACGTATAGGCCCACATGCAACGTAATAAACGCCAAAGCGGCACGCCGTCATTTCTTTTTGTACTTTTCTTCAGTGGTCTTCGACCTACACTCGCTCAGGTGAATATTAGCTGTCTCAAATATGTCAACGTTTTGTGTTACACGTAGGCCCTATTATGAATGAGTGCCACATGTCCACAAATAGCTTCGGACAGCCAGACTATTTTTTTGCAATGAAACATGCAGAAACTATGTTAAATCATGTCATCACCTTGTGTGAGAGCCTAAACCACTCGGCAGTCTCATGAGAGTTTGACACACCCCAGACAAAATGACACATTATTTTAACCGCAAATGTTTCATCATGCCTTGCCCCCCTCCCATTCGATGATGACTGATTACAGTTGTCCCTCTCTGTGTTTGCAGGAGTGAGGTGGGAGAGCTGTAATGGGGGAAACCGAGGGTTCATACAGGGTCCTGCAGACCCCTGGCACAAGGCTGGGAGCCCAGTTCAATGCTGGTATCAGCACCTTGGAGCCGGGCCAGAGCCTCAGTGGCAACATGATCAGCGGGAGCAGAAGCCATGGGCGAGGACTACAAATCCGTGTGCAGGGGCTGGACGACTCCCAGGAGTTCTTTGATATAGACGTACGTTTCTCCTCAACTGTTACACAAGCTCATTGTGTTTCCTACATCCTCATTTTGTTTACACACTGATAAGGCTGCACTTTGTAACACAGCATGTTAAGTCTTACCTTAGTCATGGGTTACCCTGGTGTGTGGCTTGGGTTTGTGACAGCTGCCACATGGCTTTGGTGCTGAAATCCCTTCCTCCTTAAGACTTCTTATTCGGGCAACTTAGTGTAACTCACCAGGGCACTTTTTAGTTTCTTGGCTGTGATTTCTGCTCAAGGCCCAAGTAGTACTAGTAGTATTTTTCCTGGTTCCTAAGCCTTGACCAGCAAAGAGGTGGAGCATATGGTAATCCAAGCTTGAACATGTAAATTATTATTTATATATTGTTATTTATTTTCAAGCCTGTGCGTTCAGTGGAAACAAACGGTTAGTATTGAATTGTCAAGGTTTAGGCTTGTTTTGATGGCTTTTTTTCTTGGTAATGATCAACACCACGCGCTGCATTTTCTAGCCTCTTAATGTGACTTTCTTATTTAATTTAAAGGGTGATGAAACTGGCAGCAAGGACAGGGTTCCCAAAATGTGGATTTTCTAGGTCTGGCATCATCACTGCCAGGACAGCATCAACACCAAGTAGCTGCAAAATATTATCATTGACCCCCTACACTGACATTACGGTTACATTTTTTTACAAAGGATAAAAAAAAATCTGCAATTCACTTCTGCAATACAGGAACATACAATGAATGATAGCTGTTGTTTTTTCTTTTCTTTGTAATTACTTTACAGAGAAGTTAATCTCTTTTAAAGATTGGCAGTCTGTTTGAACCAACCTTTAGATCCACTCTGTTACAGTGCTTTCCTGTGTTTACTTGCCAAGTCGCTGCTGGAGTCCTTCAGAAGGCAAATAGGAAGCAATAAGGAAGCCACTATATCGGAGCAAATTTCCTGTCTTTTCTGGAGGGGGGGGGGGATATCAAAGTGATCAAAGTGGAGTCTCCACAATGAATAAACAACCAAATCAATGCTTGATAGATAGAGGAGCTTTAATTTGCAGTGAAATATAAGTGGCCTCTTTGCAAGCAATTTGCTTAGAATTGGTTTTAACTTGTGTTACTACTCTGCCCTAAATCCTTGTGTAGCCACAACAATAACGGTTCAGGCAGATGTAGAGTGGGGGCACTGCTGAGAGAGACATTTCATAATCTTATGCACCATATGTTGTCTCAAAGTCTGAATCTAATTGAATGTGACAGACACAAGTTTAGTTTTTGATAGTAGTGGGTCCCCAATGCTGCTCAGTCTAGAGAAGGGGGGACATGTCAACTTTTTTTTGTTTGTTTGTTTTTTTTTTTGTTTTTTTTTACTGTATTAGGAAGATATTCACCCTTACATATTGAGAGATGACTGAACTTGGCCTGTAGAGCTCAAAGTAAGCGATGGACAGTGTTGATAGGAGGTGGCAGACAGAAATACATGGCTGCAAAAGGGGAATGACGGCAATCCTGTTGTCAAGCAGACTGCAGTTTGCTGAGAACAAGATGGCCTCTGAGAGGCTCTGTTGTTCACCGCTGTCCAACACTGCTTAATATTTCTGTTCATTCATACAGAGGAGTCGTGGGCTGGTGAGAGAATAGTATTTATGTCTGTGTGCAGAATGGCCGCAGAGTTGTACATCCGGTACATGACATAAGTTTAATTTTTTGTTTAAAAGTAATGCCAGTGTGCTTTAGCATTGTTAGGTCTATGTGTTGAATTAAGTGAGTATAATTCATTTAAAAAGCAATCTATGTAGTAGCATAACTTGCTCAAACATTGTAATTGTAGTTTTTCCTCATGCATGCAAAAATAGATCCAAAATTGCAGTGCTGAATGTTTGAAATGGTTGTGGCCTTCAAGCAACTGCCCCCCCTCATTGTGGCATTTTGGTTCTTCAGCTCCTCAGATACCTTGTCCTTATACATTTGTGTACAGTCTTTGTCATCTGCCATTACCTGCCACTCTCACTGCTTACTATACTGTTTAAGTTCTGCTCCCTTTTATATACAAGTAGGGCACAGTTTTGCAACCTACTTGCATTACCGATTTCATTATGATATTGGAGAACTGTATGAACATATGGTGGGATAGAGTACATGTATTTGTGGTCATATAATGTCTTCAGTTTGGAACTATAACAGAGAAATTAGATCAGAGCGTGTGTCCTTTGATCTGTGGCCGTCATCTACTGCAGGTACCTAGCATGGTCATCATCAGCAGACATTTGCTTGCATGGCTCTCGTCCACAGGCCCCTCCCACAGCCAGTACAGGAGAAAGCTCAGCCTTGTGGTTTCTGGACAGGGAGGCAGGGCCGGCAGGGCAGGGAAACACAAGCTTCTTTTATCCAGGACAGCCAGCCCCTTTGCTGGCCTTAACTTCCAGCTCAAAACTCGCAAAAAAAGCGGAGGGTGGGATGTGAAACCTTGCTGTGTGAAAATACAGTACGGTCAGGGCTCCGGTGGGAGGGAATCCGGGCAGGCTTTGCTTTAGTGTTAGCAAACAAGCACATAAATAGCAAGGTTGACAACCAAGTGGGTTGGGGGAGACAGAGGGGCAGCCTCTGGTGTTAAAAGAGCAGTTCAGAGGGAGCAGCCATGGCCAGTACAAAGTTTGAGTTGGGGTTGTGGGGGAGGGGGCACACTCAGGAGTGAAGTCCTGCCGAAAGTTTGGAATTTCAACCACTGGCCTGTAGCAGAAATCACTTTTTGTCAGTTAAGAATGATAAAAGTCGTGCAACTCAATGGTGATGTGTTATGGCTGTTTTTTATCTTGTAACTGTTTGTACAAAGATGGACTTTGGGGTATGAACAATGTGAAAAGAAAGATACTGGTGTTTCCAGTCTATTTAATGTTGTTTGAGCATTTCATGCACCTGGTCAAAAAAGGAGACTACAACCACTACAGCTGAGTACTCAGCTCTCGTCCCTACAAAGCACCCATGCTGTCCCACTGTGCACTGAAGTAGCTAAACAGCCTAATAGCTATGTCTCGAAGGACTTCTGTTTTCTCTCCCCCTCTCTCTCTTTTTTTTTGCTGCTGGGAGTACTTGGCTGCCACTCAAAGAGGTCCCACCTATCACATGTTTTTTTTTTCTTCCTGTGCTTTATACGTAAAGCTTAGTTTGGAAAGTATCTGGGTTACACAGGTGACCTAAGCAGAAGGCACACTAAAAGACCTGATCCTGATTACCACTATGTCGTGTTTCTCTGCCAGCAAACACCCTGCCCAAACTGTCCACAGGTTTGATCTGAAGCCAGGGAGTGAAAAGAAATGAGCACTAATTATTTAAAATGAAAGTTGCCATTACCTCAAGCAAGGCATCAGAGAACCTGTTGATCTTTGAAATGCCTTCTCACGCACTTGTGAACGTGGCCACTGGTGGGCAGAACTTTAGAATGTATGTCAGCGGGAAATCTCCAGGCGGCAAGGCCTAAACAATGTACATCCCACTGTGCCCAATACAAGCCCCAACACACCCCTGCTGTCAGTAGGAGGTTCTGCCAGAGCTCACTGCCATTCACTGGTGGCTGGGGAGTATCAACTGCTGTTTGGTGAGCCGTGCATAACCTGTCGTGCAAGTTACACACAAGCCCTGAGTTTGAATTAGGCTGGTTGATGTTTGGGTTACCTGTGTTTTTGCATGTTTTTCTTCTTCATTCTTGCATGCACAGGGTGAGACAGGGACTGCCTGTCTCATCCTGTGCATGAGACAGGCAGTCCTCTCAGTCCTGAGTTGGCTGCTTTTCAAACCCTGCATTTAAATGCCCCTCACACAAGGGGAAGATTTGTCTCCCAGAGAAACATCTGTTTGCCATAATCCCTGCAGCTTTCGGGACTTGATTGGGTGACCCACTGACCTGCCTTAGTGTTAGAGCTCAGAGATGAGACTGTGGCTCATACCACAAGTTGAGTGTGAACAATTTGCGTGTGATCTCACCGTCACGTCACAGATGTGCTTGAACTGAAAAATGCTAGACGGGCTTTTAGGTAGCAGCCCACTGATTTGGGCCAAATGATTTGTTGGCACGGCAGAATGGGTTTAGACAAATCATGGTTGAGAACAGTGTTGGGGAATGTTGACCAAATAAAATACTAGAATTTAAAATATATCAGATATTATAGTAGTCATTTTGTTGTTCGGGTATGACTTTTTTAGGGCTTTTAGAAGATATTTACTAGGGATGTCCAGATCCGATCACGAGATCGGAAATCGGGCCCGATCACGTTGTTTCAGACTCGATTGGAATTGGACGTTACCTCCCGAACAGGACTCTGATATAAATTTATATATATTGCACTAAAGTTCAAAGTGAAGAATTTATGTTATTTATTACTTGATTGTTCAAGCTACCTCACAGAAGTGCTCTGTTTAACAGAGTTGTTGAATGTTAAAATAAGGTGAATTAAATAACAAATAAGGAACATCCTAAGTATTATAGAAGTATCGGATCGGGACTTGGTATCAGTAGATACTCAAAATCAAATGACTCGGACTCGAGGGCAAAAAAACCTGATCGGGACATCCCTAATATTTACACCCACTAATAATTGAGAAATGATCATTAATAATGTTAATTGTGATGTGATGACTAAACTAGAGGAATTTGTTTAATCTATAAAATGTCAGACTTGTGAAGAATGCACAAGGTCCATCTTTAAGTTGCTTGTGTTACCAACAGTCCAAAACTAAAATATTCCAAGGGTTAGGGCAGTAACATAAAACAGAAAGTCAGCAGATCATCAAATGGAAACAAGAAACACATGGCATTTGTGCTTGACATGCATATCTTTTACAATTAACTATTTAAAATCAATCATTAATTGCTGTCCATTTTCTGTCAGTCGATCAATGGACTGCATTTTCGCTAGTAACCTTTTTAAGATCAGGAAAACATATTAACTAATAGCCAAGACAATTTAGATGCCACGTTACAATCTTGATATTATGTGTAAGTATCTCTCTCTACTCCTCTGGATAAGCTTCTCTGCCTGACCAGGAGCTCACTAAGTCAACGGATCATATACATTTCATGTTTATATGATGTATATGTGTGCTTTTGTCATTTAGTTGCTCTAAGCTCATTGCCTTGTCACATGACTCTACTTTTCTCTGCCCGTGAACGCAGGATTTAAAGGGAGGTGTCACCGCAGTGGTATATTGACTGTGTGACCACAGTGTATACAGTAACTGATGGCACAGACAGATAACTAACTTAAGAGGAAGTTATTTGAAGGGAAATTATCAGCCAATCTACTTCATACGTTTTGTGTATTCATGCAAGAGCACATAAGGGTGATTTACAGCAGTGTACCTTTTTGTCCTTTTTGCTAGCTGTCAGGCAGCAAATAGACCTGTGAAAATGCCGTCCCTCCATCTCAGATTGTGGGAGATTACGTTGAATGTCCGAGAGGAGGATTTAACTCATCCTTGAGGCTAGGGTGCTGTGAATGCAGTTTACATTCCTGCAGAGGGTTAATCACTAACAGAAAGGAGGGACTTCTGAAAACACACCAGCCAACACAGTTAACTGTTTATTCTAAAATGCCGTTGGTTTCTGGTTTTCTTATCAAACCCTAGTTAGCATTTTTCACAGCTTGCTTAAAAAAAAAACATTTTAAGATTGACAAGACGTGGCTGGTTTTCAAATCCCATGTTCAAGGAGTGTTAGGCTCATTATACCTATTTAACATTGCTTATGCTTTAAATTTTCAGTTGAAATACCTGTTAGCCTTAATTTACTGGATTAATGTATGGAAATGTTGTCTTAATCCACAGGGAATATTTGGTTTCATTGTAATAATTTTGTTTACAAAGCACTTTAATATTGGTTCCATCTGCTTAGGGCTCAGTATATAACTGCGTTGACTCTTTGTTCAATTGGCATTCACTGAATCCCACTCTGAAAGAGTCAAACTGAGACAGAATACCTCCAAAATGTTTCTTACATTTGGCCGCTGATACATTTGAAAACTTACTGTTGGATAGTATGTCTGGCCTGCACTCAAAGACAACCCAGACAAAGTATTCTAACACACCAGTTTTTGCTCTCTGGTTGAGATCATCTGTAATCAGACACCGTAAATGCACGGGAAAAGGGCATTTTACCACAGATTTGTAAATTTATGGATGTTGTGTCTGTAGGTTTCACCTGCAATTTATAGATTTGGGGACTGCACAACATGATTGTATCAAAGTAATGAAAAGACTAACTACAGTAAATCTCCTGCTGCTCTTTGAGTTGCAATGCTTTACTGTAGCTGATGCAAAGCAGTTCTTTTTATAAAGCTTTTAAAAATACTATTTTACATTACAACCAGATGTTTCAGGCTATAATTTTCTCAAAAAGTCACAAGCTAGGATTCCAAACCTCAACTGCAGTGTGTTCTTAGTACATAGTAATTAGTTCTTCATTTAGTGAAAACAAACCCCAGAGCGTTGAGAAGGTAAACTTCAGCAGATTTCCTGCTTGTGATTTTTGCTGCACTCTGTTCAGGGCCAGATTACGTTTAATGTACAGTAGGACACATTTTTGCCGTTTACTTGGTTGTCCAACTCAAGGAAATTATTTGAATTGACACAGGGAACATGAGCAGCCATGAAACACACAATGCAGTGGATCATTTGCAGATGCCAGACATTTTCTGCACCACACAGACAGTGTTTATTCTGTGCTTACTGTGAACACAAGCGTGTCCTCCCTCACCTCAGCAAAAATAGTGATTTCTGTCAATCCTCTGTTGTGGAGCCATATTGTTCACATTTTTTAGTTAAAACAACAAGCAACACAAGCAATTTCTCTTTCCATTGAAATTGTAAACAATTGTATCATTAGTGAACTTTTAGGCTCTTTGTGTTGACACAGTGATGAAAATAATAATCCCTTGTTGTTTTTTTTTCTTACAGCCAAAAGCTCTTGGACAGGCCCTCCTCTCTGAGGTTTTCCTGAGAGGCAACCTCATAGAGACGGATTACTTTGGCCTCGAGTTTCAGAACGTGCAGATGAACTGGGTACGTCCACCAGCAACTGTGTCCTTCTTGTTTCCTGCTTAAAACAGACACATTGAATATCCAGAAACTGACACAAAAAGGTCAAAGGTCAAAGTTTGATGACGCCATGACTTGTCTCAGGGGCCAAGATGAACGTTGTTAGTCATTTCTCAGCTGATCAGTTGCTGTTGTTTAGCTTTCTACAGCAGTGCAAACAGTGATGTGGTAATCTTTTACTGGACCTAAGCAGTATATAATCTAGGAATATTTTTAACTTGTCTGCCACAAGTATCCATACACAAATGTCAGACTTTCCATTGTTTAATTCTTCCAGAGACATAAGTGGAATTCAAGACCACCTACAAGTTCTTTGTAAAGCAAAAGGGAAGAAATATGAAACTTACTGTATCTTCTTCAAAGAGAATGGAGCCGCTTGCTAACACACTGGCTTTTTAGCTCGTATATTAAACTGCTAGTGAAAAGCTATTCTACATATATACTGTACATATGTTGCTCTGCAGTAATGATTTTTGAAGAATGTTTCACATGAAAAGAGTTAAGCACTATGTTTTAAAGCCCAGGCCATCAGCAACCACAAAAATAAAAAAATGAAATGCCTCTAGCCAAGGGGTTAAATGACGATCTAGGTCTAGTTCAAAACTATACTCAACGTTGGCAGCTTTAGTTTTCTTTAATGCTCTCCTTGCCACATAAAGTTGTAGTGGAGTAACTCCAGAAGAGAAAAAAGGATAGAGACATTGTTGCCGTTTTAAACGTTTGGTTTTATTTTGAAACCTTCATCAGAAGCAGGTAGATGGGTGTAGATATGTTTCTAATATCAAGTGTGGCAGCCAGTTGCATCAGTTAGCCTGATGATGTTACAGGCTTAAACTGTTTGATTGATTGATTGACTGACTGATTTTTTGTTTGTTTGTTTGTTTTTGTTTTTTTGTGTAAACTGTCCAAAACCCAAATCTTATATATTCAGCAAACTGTTAAGTAGGACAAGGAAGATCCATAAATCCTGACATCTTAGAAACTGGAAACATCAAACGTTTGGCAGTTGTGCTCTGTAAAATTACTAAAACAATTAATTGATAATCAGAATAGTTTCCAATTAATTTTCTATAGCTTGAATAATCAACTAATTGTGTTGGCTCTAATTGTTTATGAATGAGATGCAGCAGTATGTATACTAAATGAATATATTTGGATGCCTAACACATCCATATGTGTAACTATCAACTGAGAGAAGGATTCAGGCAAATATCCACTTATATTTCACTATATCTGTCAGGATCTAGCACATTCCTCCCTCTATCAGGCCCAGATGTAATAGAGCAAGCAGGCTCCTATAGTGAGGCAGTGAAGCCCACAACATCGCCACATCTTTCTACTATCCTCTAAACGTTGACATAATGTTACAGTCACTATGTCTCAAATTTTGTTAAACGTTCTTATAATATTGTGAAGATGATACTATTTCTTGCTCTTCAGGTTTGGCTAGAACCCACAAAACCTGTGGTGAAACAAGTGAGAAGTAAGTGAGCTCAGAGATTATCTCAATTTACACCTCCAACAAAAAAAGTGTTTGTGTGCTGATGATCTGTTTCCGTGTTTTTCAGGACCGGCAAATGCGCTATTTAGACTGTCAGTGAAATTCTTTCCTCCAGACCCCGGTCAGCTGCAGGAGGAGTACACAAGGTCAGTGACTGTAATTTCCTACTGGATATTACTTTTATCTCATGCCTGTGTAGAGGGGCTTTAGAAACGGCACAGTTGTTTGTTTTTCCTTTTCAGAAGTTCACGATTATGATGATTATGGTTTTCAGGGGATTATAATATTTGTCCTCCCAAAAATGTTTGTAAAATTGTTTGCTGTAGTCAGTAAGAAATGTGTAAATGTTCAAGAAATGAAACATTAAAATTTAAATGGGGCTGTGTGTGTGTGTGTGTGTGTGTGTGTGTGTG
>JAPMOB010049131.1:0-15649 GCA_029875015.1 Lepomis gibbosus | reverse complement strand
CCCCTTCACTAAGAAAGTATTTGGGTTCATGAAATTCAACCTGAAATACAGGGAGAGAGCTAAAACAAATCTCTGTGAGCTGAAAAGTGAGTTCACCCCCGTATGAAATGAGTTCTGAATTGAGCTCATACCACATTTGTGACTCCTCTTTGTGCAGCCGTGAGGCAGATGAGTTTTGATGTTAGCATTTTTTTTTCATACATTTTTTTTTGACAAAGGAGTCAAAAATGGCACTTCTAATGTCAGTATACAGCTATCCAAAGCTTGGTGTGGACAGTCACGAACATTTGCAAACGTACTCATTAAAACACATAAAATCAAACACACACACACACACACACACACACACACACACACACACACACACACACACACACAGATAGAGACTGTGCCATTATGCATTCTCCCTGTCCTACCACTCTCTTTCTTTCTCAGTCCTGTCTTCCTTCTATCTTTCCTTCCACCATCGTTCTCCCTGTTGCAAATGCGGGCTTGATTAATATTTTCCACTGTTCCGTAACCATGGCAATAAGGTCACTGCATATGATACTTAATTGAATCTTCCCTGTGCTTTTGTGTGCATCTCCTGTGTCTGGACAATAAAAATCTTCCACTGATGACTCCGACCCCCTTCCTTTAGTCTACTCCCCTCCATCTTTCTTTTCATTTTGTGCCCCATGAATTTGTTCATTTGTTTCCTCTGCTACCTCCTTCTTATACTCCCTTTCTTTCCTACCCTCTCTCTGACCTAGTCTTCCTTGTTCTGTCTTAGCATTTTACTCTTTTTTTCCCCTTCAACTATTGTTCTTTCGCATGCCTTGTCCTTCAGCAAAGAGCAGGATAGTGGCATTGTTATGGTGTAGAGCCAAATTCAGCTTTTTTCCTCCCTCTCTTGTTTACACAAACCTACTAGAACACCTCTGGATGACTTACTGCTCTTTAATGCCAGAGTAATGCACTGTATCCATCATTTTTTTACCCCTCTGTCCTCTTTCTCTGTATATGGCTTACTACTTTTCTCCCCATGCAGCATTTACATACTCAAATCAGTCTCAGGCACAATTGTCAAATTGATTTCAAACAACACTGATGACTCAAGTGGTGAAACAAAAAGCCTGGCAGCCAGGAAACCATTGGGACACAAAGTGAGCTACTGACACAGGGGGCTCTCTGAGCAGGTGTCCTGATTAATGCCTAACAAATTGGGGTCCTCTAAGATCCGGACATAAGTGGGAGACATGTCCCCTCTTCACACAACACATGGACCAACACATAAACACACGCTGACTGAGTCTTTGTTCACGCAAGTATGGAGGCTAATCCATGACAAGAGGGGATACAGGTTCACAGGAAGAAAACACTGGAGTGGATAAAGAGTGGAGGGGTGAAGAGGAGGTGGTGGTTTATTTGGGGAGCTGGCTTTTAAAAACAGCATGATGGACATGAATACGTGCTTTATCACTGTTTGATTGCCCGGATTTAACTGCGATACATTTTCATGTTTTTCAAAAAAAAAAGTATTAATTTTTGTACACATAAGTCAAGAGGAATAAACCTTTTTTGTTCTTCACTAAAGAGTGCAGTGAATATTATGCTACTTGAACAATACAAACAAATATGTCATAATATGATAGATATGATATAAAGTTCCAATAACACATCAGTCAAAGATCAAGGTCATTGTCCGGAAAGATCAATTTTGTCAATGTTATTAAATAGCAAGGGAAGGTTTGCTCATAAAAGTGTGCCAATAATTTTGAGGCAATCATTAGACTCAGATAAAACAGAGAAAGATAGACAAAACTGGAAAAAAATGTACACATCAGATTTGACATACGCACCATAAAATAACCATTAGCTGTAACCTACAATCTGAAGTGACAGTCTATCAATAATGTCACTCTGAAAATAGGACAGGTTTGTTGCTGTCTTTAAATCACCAGGGACACCATATAGCAGAAAAGCATGCAGATATAAGAAATGCATTAAGGCTCGATGTTAATGGGTGTGGTGGGAGCAATGGGACACCCAGGGACACATGAGGACATCACTCACCTCTCACTAGGTCACGAGTTTGAGACACCTACCTGGTCTGAGGCTCAGTCCCAGAGACAACATGGATATACTTTGCAGTTGATATTATTCAATAGATCTGTTAATTACAATGTTTTTTGATGAAGACTTACAGCGCAAATGTGTTTTCTTTTTTCTCTTAAATGTAGTATCATGGTTTATTGTTACTGTATATAATATATTATAATTAAATATCATGTATAACATTAAAAGAAAATTTTGAAGTTTATTATTTTAGGGATTAATAATTATGAATATTCTAACCAACAGTGAAGTGATTGAAAAATTGTATCACACTGTTTGATTAAAATGTCCTCTACTGTCTAAAGTATGCAACCGCCAAACCAAACTCAATCAACTGCATTTGCAGAAACACACACACGCAAACAGACATGCATTTACTAACCAACCCCTTCCTCTCTATTGGGGCATTTGTGTACAATCAAACTTTGTGTTGCATATGAATGGACTATTAATGAATGGGACATGCACGGCATGTCTGCCACGTTTGAAAGCCGAGACTAGAGCGCACTTCTTTTCTATTACCATGTTCAATATGGAAGCACGTGGAGGCTATACTATGCCCATCTGCTCCTCACACACGCCCCTCAACCGCCCCATTTCTACCATGTGCTGCGTAACAGGCAGGCATTGTAGCAACAAGTGTCTGCACATTACCACGCTTGCCAGCTCCCCTCACTTGGCAGTGAGCCTGCTAAGCTGCCCGCCCCCTTATGAGAAAAAGACTTGATTGTGCCAGGGGAGAGAGCTTAGGGGGTAGACTGGGAAGAGGGACAAGGAGGGGGGTTTGATTTACATACTGCAGTTTAGGCGACACTCATCTGCTTTTAAACGGCTCCAAAGCAATTAAGGGTCATTAGTCCTTTTGTTTTCTGTTGTGGCGCAATGTAGCAGTGACGGCATCTGAGGCACAGTGCCTCCTGTGGGGCCTGCCTGTGGGAATGTCAGTATCAACAGGGTCTTTCTCCCACCCTTCCTCCCCATTCATGTCTCCTACGCTGCCACTGACACAGCTTTCCTCTGTGTGTAAACAAACACTCAGCACCAGCCTGGCACTGCAAGGGAAGCCACTTTGGCAAAGACCCAGCTCTGGAATATGCAGCTGGTGACAGGGCAGGCTGCTTATCCTAATTATCCTGATCATGACAACAATTTCTTTCATGTGATATAATTTGCAAATTGGCAGCATTCAATTAGATTTGTTTCTGGTGAACAGGTATTTTCACACAGTAACACAGTGCAAATGATGTAATGCCTACATCTGGATTTTAGCTCTTACTTTAGCTTTACTAGCTACATACACAGTATGGCGGTGGATGTACTGTAAATCCATTTGATGTGGTAAATAAAATCCAAATGCAAATACACCTTTATATACACATATATGTATGTGTGTGTGTGTGTCTGTGTATATACTATAAATATGTGTATATATATGACTGTACACTACTCTGACAAATTGGTAGGAATGGAAAAAATATAAAATAATTCAAAAATGGCATAGTTGGTGGATGTAATCAAGAAGGTAAAAATATATATAATGCAGTACAATAACATTGCCTCAAGGTCAATCGCGCAACTGTAATGAAGGCTGGGATGTATTCTTCAATATGCTTATGTCTGTATCTTCCATTACTCACCTAGCAGGCAGAGGCGTGTTAAGCACCCCTGCTACTGTGAAAAGGCATCAAAGGCAGCAAAAAGACAGGTATGGTATGAAATGTGAATGTTCACATGTCCATTTGTGTGGCTGTAAGACCCTCCTCAGTTGGTATAGAAAAACACTTACTGCTAATGTAAATAGCAAGGCAGCATAAATCAGGAGCCACGCGCAGCCCGGGAGAATATCGTGTAATAGTTATTGCAAAATGAAGTGGCATTGGGATCAATATCCCACTATATCTCACTCTGGCGTAATGGCGCAGAGGGAAGCTGGAGGCCAAGGGAGTCCGGTCCCTCCACACCACCATGGGCTTATAAATCTGCCTGACCTGCAGCCCGCTTATTAAAGTGCACGCACAATCGGCAGCAGCCATCCAAAAATACAAGCTTACTTACTGACCTGGAGTCAGGGGAATGGATGCCTTTGCCTTGTCTTAGGGCAGGGGTTAAAGGCTGATTGAGGCTATAGCATCATCACACCATACTGTACAGAGAAACAGGGAAGTGTTGGTTTTAGCTCAGCATTAATAATACTAATATAATTTAAAATTAAGTTAGAATGTCAGCACTGCAGGGAAAACAAGAGATTAATTCTGTTTCTGTCATAGTAAACGTGGTATGCTGTGTAGGTTTTATATTCTATTTATTAATGAATTAATTTGTCTGTTTGTCTTTTATTCATAGTATCTTGAGGCACAACTTTTCTTCTCCCAGTGTGAAGCTAGCAATTATGCTCCCTAAGCTGTGGCTTATTCACCAAAATTAAACTACCGTGTTGTTTGCTAACAAATCAGCAATGACGTCAGAAATAATTTCATTTGAAATGAAAGGAGAAAGGAAACTATTTTCAAGGTTGTGATTTCAAGGTTGAGATTTTCCCTCTCAAATTGTCCTTTTGACTTTAAGTTCGGGTTTGATGACCACACAGCTGCAAGTCTAGTGGGGTTTGCTTTTGGGACAGCGCAGGACTTGGCATTGTATATGTTGTGTGTTTGTGACAACAGGAATATCATTCTCACACTTATACACACAATAAGATAAACAGAAGAAGAAATGCATATCAATGCATATTATAGACACAATGTCCATAGTAGCAGTGGGGCAAAAGCTGTTTGTATTTGTGTGGGCAGTGTTTTGTAGTGCCTAACAGTGGGCCATATACACTATCTACTCTAATCATTGGGGAAGGAGTTTTTTTGTCTGATCTGCTGCACAAAAGTGTTCTGAGTGACATAAGAATGCGATGGCTGTATAAAAGCGAAGTAGTTTTTGATTTACATATATACATTTTTTGTTGTGTGAGAAAGAGAAGTCTTTTTGATTTTATGTATTCTATGCACAATATGTATGTGCAGTGTCCTTTTCTTTTCTTATCCTCAGGTTGTAATATAACTTCATAACAAACAGCACAGAGCCTGCAGACAAAAATGAGTGCAAAATAACAATATGATGATAATGGCTGTCTGTGATTTGCCAGATTATTCAGGTTTCATCCATTTATATATAAGATCTTGTTGCAAGCTTAGTACAGCCTTGGGGGAGATATTATTGGTCAGTAAGATGGATGTTGGCAAAAGGTTATGAATTGTAATTGTAATAAACTAACATGAACAGTGAGACCTTTTGTTTTCTTAGAGACAGTTGTTTGAAGGATATACAGTATGATTGAAGACTGTGGACACTGATGCACTTCTCTTATGTTTTTGCAGGACTGTGAAGGAAGCTTTCCTCTGCTTCACAGTTGGTAAGTGTTTCCTTCCTTTTTTTTTCATTGTAGTTTCACTATGTGTATGATTCTTTATGGGAAATACTTTCTTTGAGGAAAGTTTGTATTTTATAGATTTAATTTCCAAACCAACTCTTGAGAAGCTGACTGGTGCAAAAAAAGCTAAAGGGTTAGTTAAATTATGAGAGAGAGTGTGCAGAAAGTCTTTACTGATATGTTTGTTACGTTCACATAAGTCGTTATTTCTAAGTCACACCCTATTATTTTCAGAAAAGACATGTCATTGTTCTTTTGGCTAACAGTTTTGGTATTAACCCTGTCCCTACTCTGAATAATTTGCATCCCGAAACAAAGAAGTCAATTTTGTTTTAACATTTCACTAATTCTAAAATATGAATGGATAGAACAGACAAACCTAATGATGACTGGAAGTAAACGGTCATGATTTTCTTCATATTTTTTCATGAATTACATTGTTTTCTCAAACTGCCAGTGGTGAGTGAGCAATACAATCTTACAAAAGCTTGTAATCCAATTAAAATGTATTAAATGTGTTAGAAAAATTCCTGAAAACAGAGATGGCTGACAAGCTCCACTTGAAATCGATGAATAAACTCAAGGTGGCTTAGGTGGGAAAATAAAAGTCTGCATTTAATTCTTGACCTAAAATAAAACAAGATAAAATAAACATTCCAAACACAACAAGAGGAATGTGCAAAATTCATTATTTTTCAAACAGGTATGAATATATAATACAATCACAGTTATATTGGCATATTCATTATTTCTGTTTCTCTTTTCAGAACACAAAATAGGAAATTACTTGAAAATTATGTCAAATAAGGTTGATAGGGTAGCAGTCCAAAAACATATTTATATAATATATTTTTTTTATTTTGTACACTAATATAAAAATATGTAATGCTTTTTACAGTGTGTATAACCCTAATGTTATGTTCTTGTTGTATTCAGATGTCACAGTCACTTCACTTCACAAATTGTTAATTGTTTAAAAATCTGATGATGATGTATTATCAGTGTAGTGTGCAATGATCTCAATCTTAAGAAAATAAGAAATCAAATTAAGCAAGCAGCTTGCCCTCACAAGCCATCTCATGTGCGATGATGTTTAATTAAATTGTTATATATTACTGAAGACTTGTTCATTGATATCTTAAAGACACATTCGGCAGCTTAAATTTCTTATGTCAGAGCTGGACTGTTTTTAAAGCAGGCTGATAATTAGATAAATACAAGTCTTTCTTATGAGATCATTTTATGATGGTTTAATATAACTCAAGGCATCCTCCCTAATGAGCTGTAGTAGTGAGCAGATGTACTAATCATCACCAGTGAAATAGAGTTTTATTTCGGTTAATTCAATAATCTACTCAAGTTTAATTTCATAGCTGTGAAGTGCATTTAAATTAGTGAACGTACATGATCATTTGTTTGATTGCGCACACGCAGGCACAGTGGTTCTTTATGGATAAGTACATGCACATGAATCTGGATGACCATTACAGTCATTTAAGTGTCTGCATCTTCATGTTGGCTTACAGAACTGTTGTGAACTTGACCTATTATAAACCTTCTCACACACAAAAGAACACAGTGGACACCTCTTCTTCAACCTGTCACTGCCCTGACCTTGAACCTTGAAGGGTTAGCAGCTCAGACGAGAAAGGTGAAGATGACCTGATTTTTTAGATTGTAACAGAGGCCTGTTTTTGAGTGAGTGGGTTTGAATGTGCTCGAGCGACTCCAGACTGCACTACTAAGCTTTTTGTACCACAGGTGATACTCTTCATAAGATATTATGTGAGGTAATCACATGTAAATGTGCATCGCAGACTGACCTTTGCCCTCTCTGTGTGAGGATCTGTGACCAGTGGCTGACCCATAATCCTCCCCTAAATGGTTTGACAATAGAGAGACATATTGATCTGGTCAGTCTTCTGGCAAAAGGGTCAAGAGCGTGACACACAGCCTGAGTCTGCTTTGTGTCTGTAGGTAGAGTGGCGTTACCAATTTTGGGCCTCCACCTTTTCCACCACCTGTAGTCATATGTGTGGATCAGTTCTGTTTTAATTCCTGGGACAGTTGGCCCTCATACGTGTGTTCCAACGTCATTTGCTTTGCTTCATTAATTAGGATTACAATGAGCCTATGTGTAAAAAAATTTACTAATGACAACACATTCGATGTTCTATGAAATTCGCAGGAAATAGCTTCTTTTTATCCTTAAGACAGCACAAATTGCTTAAAGTAAAGCCTATGCCTGAAAGCTGTGGGTAACTTAAACCATCTAAACCCCCCCCAAAGAGAAAAAATAAAATAACACATGTCTGCAAGCTCCCTCTCCCCCAGCTTTCCCCACTGCGCCTGGGCGGCTGCTCTCCTTTGGGCTCACCCAGAGAGGACTGGCCAGCTCCCACATCTGGCCAGACAGAAGAACAGAGAAAACATTAGGAAATTCTCCTGCCGACCACTAGTTCTCCCTCTTGCATACTGAAACCTTCCCTCTCTCTCGCTCTCTCTCTCTCGGATTCTTTTGGAGTGACCGGTGATAGAGCAACATCTGGAAGGAGCAGCAGTTTTCTTTCCTTGTGTTTTTTTGGGGAGATCTAGGCCCCCGATAATCCGTCTCCGTCCTCATTAAAGGAGCTGAATAAACACAGGCCTCTTCCAGTTGTTCCTATGAATTTCCTCACCAGGCGTCAGGAGACCCAAGCAGGGGCTACTGGATCAAAGCTGCCGGCAGCCCCATGTGTGCCGAGAATGAGAGTGCGTTCCGGGGTTGGGCCCATTACCTTTCTCCCTGGGAGCCCCGGAGGCCCCTAGGTCACTGGCTGTCAGCTCTTTGGCCCAAGCTCAGCAGAGGAAGAGAAGGAGGAAAAAGGAAAGGAAAGGAAAAGAAAGAAAAGTTGGCCAGAGGAGATTCACAGATATTGCATGGGAGAAGATGTCAAGACACTTGAGAGGACGGAAGAAAAGTGGATGGAAACAGGTTTTCTGGTACAAGAAAGAGAGATATGAGGTTTTAGATGGTAGTCTTTAGGTCTACATGTTTTGCTTGAATGACCTCACATGCATCTATTTTTTTTTTGTTCTTTTGGGTAAAGCTTTTGAGTCTTGTTTTACACCGATATTTGTGTATGTTAGGCAGTGGGTCTAGTATGCAGTGAATTCATTCTAAGGCAGAAAATTGTCCAAATCAAAATGAATTTAATCACCTGTGTCTAGTTGCAGGTAACAGAACAAACACATTGTAACAGGGCATGCGTGTACCACTCTAATGCACTGACCTTATGTGACATTAATTTTCTAATTCCCTGCACTTCCTGGCAATCAACTTAGAGGGGCAGTGGTTCGCTGGAAAAGTTTACAGTGGATACAATTATAGGCAGAAATCTGAGCAGTAGCTGCAACAACAGCAGCAGCAAAATCAACAGGCAGAAGAGGATGATGCCTTGCACTGTAATTGTTACTCGCTTATTCAGAAAGATCATAAAATTTATCAAATTGCATCCCTTGGCACTAAACAAAAAAAAATCACTAATATTAAATGGTGAATGTAATTAACATACCTGGCTACTAGCAGCATGATGCAGGGTCCAGATGTGGCTGGAAATGACCATTGGGGTTTGTGTTTGTATATGTGCACCTTGTGTGTGTGTGTGTGTGTGTGTACAAATGGCCCTGTGGTCGTCATCAGCCTCCCATCAGCCCCTCCATTAGTTACTGAGCTGTGGGTCCGTGCTGAAACCTACATGCCCTGAATACAGATTAGGAGAGGAGAGTACGGGCAGCAAGCACAATGAAGAAAAACACACATGCACGCACACACTCACAAAAGATAGCATTAACATATTATCTACTTTGACATACAGTGAAATATTTTGACACACACTAATAATCAAAGTAATTGCATTTTACACACCTAAGTGACTGAGATGTTGCATCATATGCATGGGATAATGGTAAAAATCTTTTCTGTATATTTCCTCTGGCTGATAAAAGCATACATGTCTGATCGCTGCCTATCACTGGACACCAGCACACCGACGCCTGTGGAGAGCACTTCATCTGGTGCAGGCAGATCATAGCTTACACATTCTGAAATAACGTCACACACAGCAGTGTACACACACTGGCAGCCCACCACAAAGGCAAATATGGTTGCATACTTCCCTTCTCCTTCTGGAGCCGCAGACTCACGTGCTTGTGACAGGAAATCTGCAGGCAGTCATTACACCGGGCCAAGTAAACACGCAGCTGCCACGCTCAATGATAATGTTTTCACATGTGCTGCTACAACATTGGAGGCATAAGCATGTGTATGTGTATGTGTGTACAGATACACAAACATAGATTGAAAATGTAGTGATACAATATATAAAATAAAACCGTGTTTTCCTCACTTAATTTTGTGAGAAACAGTTGTAATTTAAATGTACTTAAGTCTCTCTTGCAGAAAGAAGTTGTAATTTCAAAACAATTAATTTTAGTTTCACTTGAATCACTCAATATTTCAAAACTGCAGTGCAATGTCTCTAAAAAAAGCACAATTTTTTAAGGACAAAGCCACTAAGTTAGATAAAATATTTAAATTGTGAGGGTGATAGTGTTTTTTAGAGGTTCTCACCTGTGAAGTTGGGACAGAGGAACAATTTGAGGCTACAGAGAACTCATCAGTGTCGATGCTTATGTTTAAAGGGATGTCAGAAAAAGAGGGTGTCCAGGTTGAGTTCAAGGCTGAAGACCATGGCACTGCCTTGGAGTTCAAGCAGGAGCTGTAGGGGGAAGGGGAGAGGGTGTGCAGTAGCTTCTGTGTGTCCCTCCGGCAGCACAATGAGACCCTTGGGAGACCTGGGTCAGGAGGCCTCCCTCCAACCCCCCTGCATTACTGTGCCATTTAAAGCCACCCAGCATCTATTTCCTCCAATAAAAACTAATAACCTTTTCTGTCGGAAATCACGGCAGCTCTTGAGTGCTGGAGCAGAGTCCTGACTGGATGGCCTGTAATTGCGGTCCAGAAGTCCC
Source organism: Lepomis gibbosus (assembly GCA_029875015.1). Classification (NCBI taxonomy): domain Eukaryota; kingdom Metazoa; phylum Chordata; class Actinopteri; order Centrarchiformes; family Centrarchidae; genus Lepomis; species Lepomis gibbosus. The sequence goes on along the minus strand of JAPMOB010049131.1, from coordinate 5,121 downwards.
CCTTTAGTTTATTTTTTGCAGTGTTTTGGATTTGATTTTTTTCCCCAGTCCTCTTGGTCCTCTGCGCTTTGCGGCTGATTGCCTGCGCAGCTCGCCCCACACTCAGTAATCAGACAGGAGCTGGAGAGGGGGCAAAACAGCAACTCAAGGACCTTTTATAATTGGGAGGGATTTGGAGGGCAGTTGGACTTTACATTTGGTGTCAGAATAGGTTGTGATGGTGACTGCGCTGGCTGAATAACAGAGGTGACAAAGCCCCCATTGCAGTCAAGTAGTTCTTTGTGTGGCAGCTATGAATAGTCTACATGTCTGTCTGGTCTTATGCTGTCCATTTGTTTTGGGGAGTGTTGTGGATAATTTTGGAAACCAACAAAAAACAAGTAATGTAACACGCTTTTAAGAAGAGATTCCTAGATGGACTGACACACATTTTTGGCCTGGCTGAGAAAGAAACTCACTTGTTTTATAACTATTTGTTGCAGTGACTCATGGTTGTTTTGAGTCTCTGTTTACATAGCAGATTGTGAAGAACAAGGTTTCAGATGCATCTCTGTATCGTATATCTGAATATGTAATACAAGATTGAGAATGTTTCCTCTTTCTGTGACATTTTGTCTTTTAATGTAATTTTCTGCATTATAATGAGTTTGAAAAGAAGCTGTGTGGAAACCCTCAAACCAATAAATAATCTCTGATAATATATACCTCTCCAGAGGGTAAACACATATATTATTGTCATAAAAGCTTTTAAACTAACACAATTTGCCTTTACCACTGGCAACAATTATATTTGGAGCTAGATAATTCCTTTCAGTGCTTTTTTCTTAGGATGTTCTTAGCAGTAGATTGTCAACCACTTGTGTGTTTAAGTAGTGACTCTGCTACATTGTGGCTAAATTAGAGAATAATTTGGCACACCCAGCAGTGTTAGCTAGCTCTGGGCTAACAGTAGGGTTGAGATGAATTCAGATTTAGCTCTGTTCAGGATGCCCTGGGGCTTGGAGCCCAGCTTGTCCCGGACTACAAAAGGTCCAGAGTGTGGCCCTGAGCAAACTGCAGCGTGAAAAGAATTATAGTTTTATGATTCTCCATCTGTCTTGGGATAATTATAGTCTGGTTTATGAAAATTAACTGCTAGGATTAACGAATTAAGGTTTGGATCTACCATGTGCATAAAACATACATGCAATTGCTTGACTGTTTTTTAATCACATCATACATTTTATTTACATGTACTGCATCATAGAGTTCTCTTTAATATTTTCAGAAATTATTTAAATGATACATATCCCAGTGCAGAGAAGAGGTCAATGTGTGGGGGGATTTGGGAGGCAAAGCAAAGCAAAACTGGGGGTCATACTAGTGGAAACTAACTCTGGGGTCTAATAAATTGGCCAGCTTTTAATTGCATGAGGAGACGTGTGTGTTCAGGGAGGCACTGCTGCATACTAATTAGACAGAGCAAAAAGCACTCTCAGGGTCACAGTTTTTGCCTTTGGGTTCCTCTATACACTGCACAGACATACAGACAGCATGGCCCCTCTGCCACAGAGAGCCACTTCCCCCCAGGGCACTGCCTAGCCTTGCTCTCTGACAGTACAAACAAATATCTGTAGTCCAACAGAATAGACATCCTTGCTTTCACAACGCACAGCACTGGGTGGGCATATCGTCTCAATGTAGGAGGACAGCTCTGCTCTTTTTTGGGTTCCTGTATCCTTGTGGTGTTTTAGTTGAGGGTAAAAGGCATTAAGACACAGGACGCTGTCACAGACCTGGCTAAACTTTCAATATACATTGGTCTGGTGAATGGGTATAATTGGGGTGTTCATCCTAAAATATTGTAGGGGAACATCCAATATCGTAATAATAAGGTTTTTCAAAATCTTGAATTTTCAGTTACTGTAAATCTTTATCACCTTCCTTCAATTTCAGAATACAGTCTGGATCTGGTATTGTACATGCACAGTAGAGTGTGACGCATTATTTACTTTCGGCCTGTAAGCTAAGTGTCCCATCTTTAATCTATTTATATTGGTTTCATAGAGCACCAGAATATCCATGGAACCTTTCATTTTAAACAAGATAACGAAATTGTATTGCAAAAAAAAAAATTCTAAATTTTTGAAAAGGTAAAAATACCCTAATTCACAGCTTTCACAGATCCAAAATGACACTGAAATACAGAATACGGTATGACTACTTGCTGCTCTTAATACCCACAGTTATATTTATATATGTGTGTGTGTGTGTGTGCATATTTGCATTTGGACAAAACCATATAGTTTGGGAGACTAAAAAATATAAAGCATAAATAAGAAATAATAATAGCTGTGTTTGTGTGTGTGTGTTAGTTTCTAAGTCTAAACGCTTGCATTGTCACTTGTATACTGTGTCATTGTGTCTTCTGGTGACTCATAGGCAGATTACGTTGAATGAGATAGATATGTTGCTAGATGTCTCAGTTTAGGCCCTGTCACTTGCAGGCCAATAAACTTGACTTTAAACTTAGGGAAATTCCATTGGTGAGTAATATGCCATAATGAGCAGATCAATGATAATTATGGAGCCTTCTAACAAAATATAGAACTGTGTGCATGCCATACTGCTGCTCGTGGCCTGTGTAAGCACAGTTGATTTCCATGAATGTGCTTCTTCATCCATGTCAGTGTGTATAGGAGAGAGTAAGCAAATGAGTAATGGGGTAGTCCATGTAGTATTACACTAACTTGTTGTCATTTTCAGTACATTCATCTTTTAAGATTTAATTGTTTAACTTTTATAGACTGGCCAGCTTCTAGTCCGTTTGGGCCCGGGTTGGCTGTGGTTGGCTGTCCAACAAAATATTAATGAAGGCATTGAGGAGATGAGACTACCACACAAAGTGCTAAAGTGAGAGAAACGTGGCGAGATATCCCAAGCCTTTTATTTTCTGCAATAACTCAAATTAAACTTCTCTGCCACTAAAATAAAAGGGATGTGTGGAAGTTAGGCTTACCCACAAATAACAAGGCATCTGCACATACAGAATTACCCTTCAACTAGCAGCTATTCACTTTGCAAGTTGGTTTAAGTGTTTAGAGTTGTAATGATGCCTTGCTTGATTTTAGCTGATCATCTAGCTCTTGTAATTACAAACTGTATGTCAGAGGCTTGGGTTTAAGTGTTGAAGCATGACTGTTACAGTGAAAATAACCTGTGTCTCACCAGAGGCCTGTCATTTCACCTTGTGAGTCAGAGGCACTCTGTATGCTTCACTGTGTGTATTGTTTATTACATCAAGCTATGGATCACCATGCACCCACAAAAAATTCAGGCTTATTTAGTAAATGTGAGTCTGCTCACTAACAACATACCTGTAATGCCTATTTTTCCTTCTTTCCCTATTGAGGAGCTTGGGAAGCATTTGTCAACATAGGCAAAAGACATAGCCAGTGATTTGCATATTAGGTTTTCCAGAATAAGAATTTAAGATTAGAAACGATTCTAATCTTAAATTTTTAGAAATTGGCCTCAGTATGCCTGTTAAAACCAGATATATACCAAGTCTTACACTATACATCAATCAGTATAGCTGTAAAGATTGCTAATATCATAGTGCATGACATTCAAAGTACAAGAAGTATATATTTTCAAGCTTATGTTCATTTCATCTACATTTTTTGTCTTTAGTCAGAGCATTGTGCAGTATGTAAAAGAAAAATGGCTACAATCTATCTAGATAGAAATCATTTGGGGCTTTTATGTTTGCCTTCTAAAACCTTAACTCAGCCTAGTTTAGCGACAAAACCTGGGCTTTGAAAGATACTAGTCACATATGATGAAGCCAAGCTAAGAGCTTACACTGCCTGATAAATTAACCTTTTCTGCTTGCCTTTTTTCTGTTTTCTATGTGTTCCTGTTTTTGTGTTCCAGAATATTACTGTATGTTTATGTGCACACTTCCTTAATTGCATTAAGAGGATGACGCACTTTCTTACTCTGTTTAAGCTCACTTTAATTGCCTCTGAATGGTGCGCTAGGGAAAGAGGGACTGACGGCACAATGCGGACATGCAATTAGCTATCTTTCATAAGACGCTTGGGGGGGGAAAAGAGAGGGCTCCAATTCATAAAGGAATTTTACACACAAGGCAACAAATGCTATTTTGTGTCACTGCTGTGGTGGCATCTTGATGGAATGGCATTTAATTCATTAAAGAATCAGACATTCAGGGTAAGCAAGAGACAGAGATCGAGTCAAGGAGAAAGAAGAGGGGCAGTGATAAAAGGGAAAAAAGCACAGTGGTAGCAGGAGACACCAAGATATAGGTGAGGTGCAAATAAAAAATCAGAAGAAAAAGACTGAAAGAGTTAGTGAGATAGGAGAAGTGGTGAGGAAAGAGGGATTGAGGTAGATCACAGTAGAGACACACAGAGATATGTGTGTCCAGGGGAATTCTCACTTCAGTTTGGAAAGAGAGCATCAGTGATGGCACAATGACAGAATGACTCTAGAAACTGTAGTTTGAAATTACAGAACATTTTATATATTCCATCCAGTATGACATATTAAATTTAATGACAGGGAGGTGCTGAAAAATTTTAAAGAACAGGAGGTAAAAAACTAATTCAAGGTGCTGCCAAAAAGTAACATTATTTTAAAGGGCACTGTTTTGCTGTTGATTAATCAAGCTGTTCTAAAACACTGCATCATTGTTTTGTTCCACAGGAAATTAAATCCAAGGAAACATAATGTGACCCCTACGTCTTATTCTAACAAAGTTTTCACGTGCCTTCACAGATCATTATTATGGGTCTGCTGTCCATAAAACCTTTAGACTTTATAAATATTAATTTCTTTATATCCTTTTTTTTGCTATGTCTGATGTGGATAGACAATGATATTGTAAGTACAGTAGCTCTTAAAACGTGATATTAGTTTACGATCCTTTATCTAGATTGGGGCAGGCTGCACATGCATTTTTCATGTGTATAAATTTCTAACTGTAAGGCATTAAGTAAATGACGTCATGCATTAGGTTAATGGCATTGTTGCGACACGTATCAGAAGCTTTTAATACTGTACAATTCAATAGGTAGCTCCAACAGCACTACTGATGCGCTCTATCTCCTTCAGATG